>CAEFZY010078585.1:0-40491 GCA_903066815.1 Brachyrhaphis roseni
ACAGGCACCACTGTGGTCTTCACCTTCCAGGCCCTCTCCAGTTCCTCCCTTAGGCCCTGGTATTTCTCTAGTTTCTCATGTTCCTTTTTCCTGATGTTGCAGTCACTTGGTATTGCTACATCCACCACAACGGCTTTCTTCTGTTGTTTATCCACCACGACAATGTCTGGTTGGTTCGCCCTTACCATTTTGTCTGTCTGGTAAGGGCAGATATATATATATATATATATATATATATATATATATTAGTTTAGCATTCCAGGTTCTTGCAACTGATTACTTGACTTACTTTCTGGTTAATTCTATTCCCATTTTGTATGTTGATCTTTAAATCAACAGACAAATGGGAAGTCATGACAAAAGTACCACACCCTGCGCTGATGCAGCAGAACAATGTGATCTGTACACTTTTGATTCCATTATGCATGTTCTATTCATTTTATGGGAGCACATAATACTATAAAGACATAACAGGATCTAATGTTCCCCAAAATATGCTTAATTTTCTCATACTGAGACCTAAATAATGCATTTTAATACAAAAGAATAAAGGACAAAAAAACCTGTGACAATAGGTTTATATAATTTTATGTAAAGTTCATATTAATTTAATAAAGGTGTTTCACAAGTTGCATTTTGAATTTCCATATCAGGTGGCATTACTTACATCCAATAAGCAAATCGAACAGGCCAGTGTGCAGAGAAGCATAAGTTGTCCTAAATAGGAAATAACTCTCTGCCCTTTCATTACATTGACAGGTCAAGATGAAGATAGGTCTAGTACCTGCAACAGTGGGGATTTAATATGCAAGGAGATAAAGCAAATTGAACAGACCACAGTGGGTTTCTCATATAGTTCTTGTAATGAGTTTTTATCTGACTGTTTTTCAATTGAAAGGAAGTTATTGCCAAGGTTTTAATAGAAGTGCAAATGATCTATCTGTATAATAATGTAGCCGAGGACATGAAAATGCAAACAACTGCGCTTTATTCAAATCCCACTTGGGGCTGACTACAAAAAAATCAATATTTATAGAATTTTAATCCCCCAAAAATTAGAAAAGACAACTAAATTAATCAGTGATGACTTACTTGAAACCTGTTAATAATATATTAGCAAATATTAATGTCAGGACAACTACCCAACTGATGTGTTCTTGATATCATGTTGTCACCACTTGACTAAAGCATTTTGAATGTTCAGATGACTGATCTCCAAATGGCAACAGACACTACCCCCAACTTAATCAGGTTCTATATGCAAGTTATTAGACTACGGGAGATGTAATTTGAAAAACCAAGCGCTAACTCATTAACTCTATGCTTAAAGATGCTATTCGTTTTACAAGCTAACAACAATGCCTTTTTCTGTGTTTTGAAAATACAAACATTGTAGCAACTGTTACTACCAGAAGTTGTGTGGTATAATCTGTGGGGCTAATTTACTGACATATAAACCACTAAAATGATCAAAACTAAGTGATATTTAGCTGAAGGTTCATTACTTTAGCAATAGTTGACGTCAGGATTGAAGAGAAACCTTCAGCTTTTCATATTGGAAATGCTCCAGCTAAACTTCCAAACTGAAAGTGACTACACCATTAGTCTTTAGATCAGTTGTCAGTAAACTACGAACATTTCTGACTGTAGTAGATAGAGAGTATCTTTCAAGCAGTGATCATGAATAAACTGGCACATCAGATTACGTTGCCCTTACAAAGAGCTTGTGTGTTTTTCCATTGTGCTGAATGCACTGTGAGTCATTATTTACATCTCCCTTTCATTATGTTGGGGTCTTTGTGTTGTCACTCCTTCACCATGTTTAGTCAGTTTCCTGAATGTGGATGTATAAGTGTTGTGTTACTGCAGAACCTGCTGTAATTAAACCCAGTTTGATCTTTGTCTGGACTTTGACTGGTCCATTATATCAAATGTATATGCTTACATCTAAACCATTTAAATGTAATTCTGGCTGTGAGTTTAAATCACTGACATGCAGTGATGCCTGTCAGGTGTCTATGGATGGAAGAAAAGGCATAAAATCATAGTCTGAAGCTTGACGTTATACTTATGTTGTTGTTTTTTTCATATTATTCTGCAAACATACATCAATCTTCACCATGTAACACAACTATGACTTCATTGTCTTGTCAAAATTAATGGAATCAAAGTTTTTATTCATCAAAATGTATTTGTTTCCTTAACGATCACCATCACCACACCTCATGCCTTAAAAAAAAGAAAGCATGAAGTGAAGGATTTCAAACCAGTACACAGAGTGACTGGAGGCCTGCAGACATGTTGCCACAGCCATTGTTAGAAGTAGCACAACTAACAGATACAGTTAAAACCAGAGGATTACATACACATGCACAATTTTTGGCACTGTCTGAAGTTAAATCAAACATTGTGACTGTGTTGCTCAATGTGCAAGGAACAACTTACCATTACAGGAAAACGTTTTATGTGTTGTCATTGGTGGTCACCAGCCTGAGCATTCATGGCAGGCTCTGTTGTACGGAACTGCAGCGCAGCAGAGAGCAAGGGGAAGGAGCACATATACAAAGATAATTAATAGCCCTAAGACCCTCCTTCTGGCTCTGATTGGTTGTTTCTGACTGAGCAGTGTATTTCTGCAGATGGGAGGAGGCAGGGGAGATTATCTGTCTCTTCTTATACTGTCATAACAGTAAGAGTTTTATATACAATGTATATATATATATATAAAGAACATATTTACTTTCAGGTGGACAAAATAAAATAAATAACTATGAATTAACTTTTTGAACAAGAGTAGTGCTGCGTTGTTTTTTTTTTTTTTTTTTTTCAAAATAATATGTTGTTTTTCAAGTAGATTATTTCTATGTATCAGAATCTAAACTACAATATGCTCATGGAAAACCAAAATCAACCAAAATATCAAACTATGAGCAGGAGAACATTTCTAAATGGAATGTTTAAGCAACAAAGGTGAATAAACTGGCTTGTCAACAAGAAATGGTCAGTACATGTTAGTCTCAACTCTCCTTGTAAAACATGTATGCTTTTCCCATTGTACTGCATTAATTATGAGTCACTATTTACATCTCCCTTGTATTATGTTGGGCTCGTTTTGTTGAATTAGCTGCCGCTCCGTTGTTGTGTTTATTCAGTAACCTTGCTGCGGCTGCTGCTCTGTAAACTGCAGGGCCAGCTGTGATTAGACCCATGCCACACACACACTGTTGCACTTTGTGTTCATTACCAGAATGCTGTTGGATAAATGAGATGTTCTAGGCCAGCATTTTTACAGGAGACCCATGGGCAGTCATACTTTTATTTGACTTATATTGCTGCAAAAGAACAGCAAGACATCTACATTGCACATTTTTGCAGTTTTTTTTTTACTTAATTGGTAGTATTTAGCTAAAATAAGACAAAAAAAAAATCACTGTATGCAATGCTTTTTTCGGAGTCCTTTATATATTCGTGGTATAACAAAAATCACATATTGTATATGAACTGTATATTTAACAGCATTTTACACAGCTCAATATTAGCTAAAACTCTAATGATCTGTAATTAAAACCAAAAGCTTTCATTACTGCTGGTTTCTTTCTGTCTGCTGCCTCAAATTTACTTCATTGTTGCTTTTTTGTGTGTGTGTGTGTGTCAGTCCTGTCTCGCCTTCACTGTTTGTAATTATGCAAATGAAATAAAACTGTGAAAGAAACACAGAGCGGCTTGTCTCCGCTGGAGGAGGCGCCTCTGTTTTGTGTGCCGAAACACGGCTGCTTCAGTGGATTGTGCGTGTCGATCCAGAGCGTCATTTACTCGACATTTCCAACTTTTTTTTTTCCCAGCTCTTGTCGGCTTCTTACAAGCCTGCTAAAAATGACAGGGAGTATTAGAATCCCACACAAGGCTATGTGGCACCTGATATTTTGCTTCACCGATCAGGATGGTGCCAGCATGCCCAGACTCGGCCAAACAAACAAAAACTGGAAGCTCTCTTTCATTTCAAAGGGAATATTATTTTTTGCTGCTGAAGATGTGCAAAAAGCTGAAATTTTCTGATAAAGTCACAAGAGGGGATTTGTGAAGCAAATGTACACAGAAGAGGTTGAGAATGTCAAATGCTTTATGCAAGTCTGTAAGCCATTTGGCCAAAATAACTCTCAGCAAATATGTGGATTTAGTGTATGCTCACAACATTTTACATTGCTAGACCACTTTCTGTTTCCCTATGTCTCAGTCTATTTATTTATATAAAAACCTAGAAAAAAACCGAGACTACTGGGGATTTTGTTTTCTGTGACAATGTTTGTCTTAAATTGCACACTTCGGGCAGTGCAGGCAAAGTCAGGTGAGGATGTTTTACGAGCAGGCATCAATCAAAAAGACACCTGGCAGTTCATTATCCAACACTTCCTTCACTCTGCTTAAATTTGCATAGACATCTTGAGCTCTCCTTTTTGAGTGTCCCTCCCCGCTTGCAAATGTTCAGTGCTCACCTTTCCGCAAGCCTTTGCATTCCAAGTACATGCATCTTTCTCCAAATGAATACAGGCGGTAACTTTGCATGTGAATTTAAATGCTGGTCTCCTTGGATTTAACCTCAGATTCTGCTGGACTCAATGATATGGTGCTACTTTGGCATTTAAATGCATGGTGTGTTGGTAAACACAATCCTATTCTTTTATTAAGTCTGCAATGTTGCAAGGGAACTAAGTATCTGATTTCATTGGAATGAAACAAAGGTGTTGTTTATATTTAATTGTAGCTCCTCTCTGATTTAAAAAGGCCTTTTTTGAATAGCAAATTCTCTCTTTAGCACTTTGGGATTCTTAGGAATGTAAAGTGCATTATAAATAAAATGTATTATTATTATTATTATTATTATTCTTGTCTTCCCCATTTTGAAGAGTGGGAAAGAGAAATGTGCCTCTGTGTCATGTCACAGAGGCACAAACTGCTTCCATGAGAACCATGAATGACACTACTATTTCAGACATTTTTAAAGACTTGCAAAACGGAAATAAAGAAACACCAAATTAGAAAAATAAGAAAGCAGTAAATTACACAGCAACTGATTAATTTTGTCTTAATGTCTGGAGTTGCTTTGATATAAAGGTAATTGCTATCAAGATTAGCTTTTTATTTTGCTAATTTTTTTGTGCAGAATCAAACTGTCACATAACAATCAAGAAATAACCGCTGCCTCTGTTCACCTAAAGATATAAAAAAATATATCTCTACATTCTGCAGCAACATCTGCTTGGATCATTAAATATTTCCACTATCCAGAGGTCTGACAGAAAAAAAAATAAATAAATAAACCTTGGTTAACAAGGTCGGCACCAGCACTACCCTGTCTGTCTCTCCCACTGATTTCTTATCATGTAGATAACAGTGCACATCCTTTGATGCCAGACCAAAGAGATAACATGGTGTAATGAAAATTTACAAAACAAATAGCTTTCACTGTCTCCAACAAGCCCCTACAGTGCTTCTGGACATGAATCTATCCTATTGGCTCTGGGGCAAAAGTTGCCCACAATCAAACATTGAATTTTTCACATGAAAATTAACCTTAAGGCAAACATCTCCCAAAGTAAAGGTTTCTAAGCTGCTGTCAAACTCTTTCCTCTCTCGCCTTGTGTGCAGAAATATTGAAAAACATGCACTGTGGAAATCTAAACATGGTGAAATAAAGCATATTGTGTGAAATATCAAGTCCAGGCATGTCAACAGGCAAATGACAAAAAAGACTGGATAAAAAGTTCTTTCCTCCTTTACAGTTGATCGTCTTTTTGTGTTGTCTAACAAAAAAAATACATGATAAAAATGAATTAAATTGAGTTGAATTGATAAATAACAGATTTTTTCATCATGCAAAATAGATTTTGGATTTCAAATTTAAGTAAGCTGCTTTATTTTGGGGCTTTTGTTAGGGCCGACACCCCGTAGGACAAAGGGTGTAAAGAGAATGTTAGGATCACACGAGGGTTAAAAAATTTACTATACGTATATTCTTAAAATGGGATTGAAAGTAAGTAGTTAATAGAAAAAAGTGCAGTATTGTAAAAAGGCTTTTAATGAAGCTGAATAAAGAAAGGTCTTAACACTTGACCTTCGCAGTGGGAATAAGGTTTTCATTAGCTAATGTTTCGATCCAACTTGGATCCTTATCAGGTGAAAACTTTGAACAATGACAGGGCATGCCCATCCATGGCTCTTTCAAGGAAATCACTAAAACGCATGCTAATTCAATCCATTGGGAAATATGGTATTGAACTTATTGGAAGATACTTTTTTGTCAAACAAGCAAGCAAGTTAGGTCTATCCTGAACAACAGTTGAAGTTTTCCAATTTTCTTGACTACATGGACACGAACGGCATAAAAGGTTGTAATTATAAAGTAATAAGTATGGTTCTCATGTCATCTGCAAAATTTGTAGAAGACCCAGTTAACTTTCACAACAATCATCAAGAGATACCCAACACATTTGTGACTTTTGACTGCATGGCAAACTTATGGGGTTTAAATACATCACTAAAATTCCCCACTTATTATCTGTTTTATGACCTTGAGGAAAAGATCTTTACAGACCATATCAACATAATTAAACAAAAAGAATGAAAGTTGATCAATACGTACATTGCTTAGCCTTTAGAGTCTCTATTTTCTGCAAGATACATGATACTACTGAAAAACTATGGGACTAAGTAGAAATGATACAAGCTAAGGTCTGTTTTTCTTGAGATTGCAATGTTATTTACAAAAAATGACACGATCTTGTTGCACCCAAATTGATCCACTAATCAGTATCTCTCTGTTATCTTACGACTGATACAAATATAAACTAGCTGACCTTTGTGTTACTCTTAGAAGATGATGAATGCTGTGTGAGCAAATTTAGGTCAGCACTATTTTAAAGTTCAAAGTTTAAAAACAGTACATAGATTGTATTTAATTTATTTTTCTTTTCATTTTGTAATAAGTACTTTTTGAAGAACATTTTAAAACAGCTCTATGGGATTAAACATTTTTACCTTGTTTTGGTATGTCAAAGAATTAGAACAAAATGAGAGGAAGATAAATTCCTATCCTTTGACACAGCATGATTATTTTAAGAATTCGGTTTAAATATGTGCTCCATTTTTACTCAGAAACTGAAATTTCCGAGTCTGACATCAGTTAAATCAGGAGGAAAGTCCTTTGTTGTGAGAATTCTGAATGGGAACGTCAGGGATTTTTCTTTCAACCATGGCTTTGAGACCTAACACCAAATTTTTGCATAAAAATTTTGTGATAACTGCAGTAAAAAATTCATTATTTGCAACAATGATGGTGTGTCTTAAATATTATTCTTAGTACTGTAACATTTTCTTTAATTAACATGTTGCAGCAGCAGAAGTGCAAAAATTAACAATAGTATTAACATTAACAGTCACGGGCCAGTATAGCATTGACACAAAATGTTGTAATAAACAAATAGATAACCTGTGAAAAAGATCAAGCTCCTCTCCCTTCTCCATGTGGACCTACTAACATTTGCAGAGATATACTCCTCTCGGCCAGAAACAACCAATCAGAGCCAAGATGAATGTCTTAGAGCTCTCAATCATCCTTGGGAACCTGCTGGTTCTAGCCTCAGGAACTCCATGGTGCCCTCAACTGGCTTCTATAGCTCCAATACTACAAAGACACCGTAGACCACATTCCTGACAGTGATGCTATCATATAATTATGGGCCAAAAACCTTGGTCAATATGTCCAATAAAGAACGCTGGTACTTCTGAAGAAAACATTGGTACTAACAAGGGGTGCCTAACGCAGTGAAGAATGAATGTGTAGGTGCAATTACAACTTCTTAAGCCTGGTTCCACATCACTGACCCGAACTACTGTTCGTATCGTTTGGATTACATTTTCCTAATGGCCACTTATCTCTTAAGAGGATCAGGTAGTTTGAAAGTTTCTTCACCATTTTATGTTTCTCGCATGTGGTTTTGGCAGAAAATGACTGACAGATGATCAGTTGACAAGACAGCTGCCAGCACTCTATCCAGCAACTGGGTCAAGTCCCTCTGACATTCATGACAAGTTCCTGATATGTCACCGTCCCCCCAGGCCCTCTGACTTACCTATGTGTCACCTCTGCTTTGTGGAAGCCCTTCGAGAGAACCTTATAGCTCTGCCAGACTCTCTTGTGGTTTTCCATTGGTGCTTACGTCCCTTTGGATAAGAAAGCAGGCTTTCTCTTATAATTAGACTCTGTGGCGTTCTTGGCCATGCAACTGAGGTCTGCCGTTTAAGGATGAAGATGACTGCTCCTTCCCCATCTCTGCTGCATTATTAAGTGTGACAGGATTCGTTGCAGCGTGCCTCTCCCATTCTCTTTGTACTGTTTCCCTTACCCCCATCACTAACACTCCTTCCCCCCCACTTCCTCATCTCTACTACCAAAAAGCCCTTCTCGACATCCCTCCATCACATGCGTCCTCTGTGAAATGGAAATGCCGCCCTATTAAAAACCGTCAACCTGAAGCAGATCAGTGCTGCACTTATGCTAATGTAGACACAGGAAAATATCACACAAGGAGAGGAAGAGAAAAAAAAAAGCGTTACGGAGGGGAGCAAATCGAATAAAAAATTACCAGCTTCACTTGAGAGATGAAAGTGCAGTATCTCCAAATTGAGAATGAATACCGTTGTAGTGAGAGGTTAGGAAATATTCGCAATTGTGCAGGGGCTGGAGTGGGTTTAAAGTGAGAGTCATGCATAAGGAAGGACTGGAGGCAGAGACACTGAAAACTGGAGATAATTATGTGTTGTTTGGGCCCCTGTATAATAAATACAATAGATTTACAGCTGTTTATACTTTTTAAAGAATAGTTTTATTTGTCTAAACTTGGTTTCTAAATAGCTTTCCATTGCTGAAGCACAACTGCAATCTTAGAAAATGTTGCTGTTGGCACGGGGAAAAATGTGCCTTATAACAACCTCACAATTAAAATTTAACAAGACTTTAGAGTGCAAGTGGTGCATAAAATCACAGCAGAAAATAAAGGTCTTCTTGCTAATCTATTTGGTGGCTTTGGGATCAGCCCCTCTGTCATCATGGAGAGTGACAGTAATGATAAACCGTAATCAAATCTGCTCCCGCGAGGTTAGGCCTCATTCCTCACTGCACATAATGGGGAGAGGGGAGGAAAATTAAGTGTCCCTTTGATCCACGCAGCTGAATACTGAGCGTGTAACAAATTAAAGAGATGTCTGGTCCGTGTGTCTGGAGAACGGCTACCCGAGCACTACTTTTTCCACACTAAAGTTGCTGTTAATGTATCTCCAAATCTAGTGCCTTGATAAAATATTCACCTTTACTATAGTTTGCCAGTTTACAATTTGTGGTTGTTAAAGAGACAGAGGCCAATTTGATTTCAAAGTGTGACATATGGCTATGATACAAAGTCAAATTTGTATCATAACCATACAAGATTTTTTGTTATCTACAGGATCTTATAACAACTGAAGATAACATAGTAATTTGATTGTGCTATAAAGTATCACTATGTGCCTGGAAAAGACACAGTACCCTCCTTTACCCCATTCAAACTGTGTTTCATTTTTACTCCACGTTTGAACCACTTCGTGTTGCTTAAAAATATCAACTTGTTATGCAAACCAAGCTATAAAACCTCAAGAGGTTCAAATAAAAAAAATAAATAAAATAAAAACACAGCTCACAAGTATTTAAAGGATTGCACTTAATCTTTTCACACATTTTGTTTTGTTTCCATTTTTTCACCTAATCTCAGTACCTACACCACAATAAAAGAAAAAAAGTGCAAGAGGTATGAATATTTTTGCAAGTTATTGCATGTAGAGTCTTTAAAGAGAACATTTCTGAGTGCAAACATATGTGCATCTCCCTCTCAAATATAAGCCATCTTAATCCTAAGTGTTTTTTTTTTTTTTTTTACCATCAGTGTTACCATGACTACAGCTTGATGTTAATTGGATAAAGTGATTGCAATTTGCTGTCTGAATATCACCATGTCATACAAGTTGTTGCATCGGTCTCACATTCTTAAACAGCCTTTTTTGTGTGTGGCTGAAAATATGCAGGGATCAATTTTTTCTCTTTCTGTAAACACAATGGTTAAGATGATGAGCATAATGATGACACTGCGATGAGTGCTAAAGAGAATGATTAGAGAAGCGGCTCTCGGTTCCTAGATATATAATTCTGTGAGGAATAAATAGGTCCAGACAGTGGCTGGAGACTTTTTAAAAAATGTTTTTTTGTGTGTTCTACACTGGACACATCTTATAGGAATTATAATAAAGAATCCACAATAAATAACCCAAGAGGAGGAGTGTGCCCCCTCCTCTTGTTTGGTTTGAAGTCAGTTTTCTCCAGCTTAATACAGCAAGGTTCCCCATCCTCCATACAGCCTTCACTACATATGCACTGCTGTTCAGCTGGATGAAATAAAGCTTGCCTGTTTTGACAAGTAGGTTTTCACAATCTAACATCAGTCTAAGGCAATAGATATTTTGTTTCAGTTGGAGGAATGGGTTAGTTTACTTGTTATTTTTAGTTTGATCTGAAATTATAATCATATTTCATTAGAGTTCCCAATTGGGGTCAACGGAAACAGAAATCAATGGAACTAAGGTATACCCAACTAAATTAACTTATATGTGAGATTTTATTGTCTATCTTTGTAATTTATGAAAATATAGAACTACCAGGTTAAATAAGCTGATTAAGAATGGCTAAGTAGATGGTTATGAGATGGATTGTTTACAAGAATTAAATGGGAAGAGTTAGGATGAAACCTCAGCTTCATCCATGCTCTTCCTCAAAACTTAGATATGAATTGGAAGAAGGGGAAAGTGACCCAGAGACTCAACCAATACATATTTTTCCATTTTCATTGTGGTGACTGTGGCGGAGTGGTAAGAGTAGTTGTCATGCAATTGGAAGGTAGTAGGTTCAATTCCAGCTTCCTCCTGTCACATGTCGATGTGCCTCTGGGCAAGGTACTTTAACCCCAAATTGCCTACCGATTGGTGTATAAATGTGTGTAAAGTGCTTTGGGTGGTCAAAAAAGCGCTATATAAAAAAAAAATATTATTATTAACTTGTTACTTATATTGATGCTTACAACTATAATTGTTGATCTATTTTATTTTAAGTGTCAATGTGAATCCATAAAAAAAACAGAGTAAAACAGGATCTTTGACAGGCTTAATCATCATGAAAGAGTTTTTAAAATTAAACACATCCCAGAAGTCCTAGACAGTGTTATTTTATTAACTTCTCCACAGCTTTACTTTTACATCATTACTTTTACACCCTATTTCCTTGTGAATAGAGTTCACAAGAAAAAGTCACAGCCTTATAAGAGGTTCTCATAGAATAAAAACAGTCTAAAAATGACATTTTAAGTGTTTAGATAAAAGTACTTAGAGCAAAAATGTGTAATAATGTGAGACAGAAAGACAACATTTGTTGCTACCGATTCTAAAAATGGTCATATAGTTTATTACAGTTAAAATAGTTATTCAAAATATTTAATTACTTATATATTTATTTTAAACTGCCTTTATTCATCCTTGAAGAGAAAGTTGTTAATTTCAAACCACTCTCCTGGTCTGCAGTTATAATTCTATCTGTCAACACTAGTCAGTAAAATCCCATATTTGCTAATTTGAACTATCCCTTTAAAACAAGATAATTAAAAAAATATGTATCCACTAGCGTTCTCTGCAGACCTGGTTGATTTTTCTTGTCTTTTTTTGCTGCAGCAAAAAAATTTAAATTCCTTGTCTCCTCCTGACACTATGTGCATCCTTAAACTTTAATTAAGTGTGTGCAATAATTAGTTATTTAGTATTGAGAGTGCAAAACAAAACAAGATATGAAAGATATAAAAACCAATGGCTGTTTTGGGGGATTGTTGAATCCCTTAAGTCATATTCTGTCTTCATGAATACTGAAGTTTATGGGAAACAAACTTTGCTATTAGTTTTTATATTCTAGTGACTTTAATAGGGCTTGAGTTTGAACACTTCTTAACTAGGTTTTAGAGTCATAGCATTGTTAAAATTTTCAACCCTCTATTGTGAAGGGTCAAACCCTTGAGGGGGAACAAATTACTCAAAAGAGGGGGTAAAGGTGGGGGGAAAGTTGGTTTTATTGCACACACTTAACTTTTGGGGTGAAAACGAATGTGAAACAGCTCACAAGAGACCATCAAGGCAGAGTTTTAATTATTGTCAGTGTCAGACTTGAGCGCAGCCTCTTGGGAAGGCAAAAAATAGAACAAGAATTAGCCTCTTTCACTAACCCTGACAGCTAATTACATTTAAAATGGCTAACACCACAAAACAAAAGCAACCTGACAATAACACTTTGCTACAGCTCGAGTTGAGCTGCAAAAACGACTGCAACATGGAGGGCTTACACTTTGATTCTAAAGAGGACTTTACACTTGGATAGTGAGAGCTCTGACTGCAGCAGACATATTCAAAATGTTTGCATTTTTTTTTCTTTGCCTTTTCTGAAATCAATATAAACCAGTTAAGTCTGGCAGAAAATGGGGTGCACGCTCAGTTTAGATATAGCCTTGCCTCTTGATGCAGCCTTGAGCAAACTGCAGAGTGCATGCGCACGTCTGTGAGAAGTCAAACGCAATGAATGTCGAATATGAGTCCAGCCGGGAGGACTGCTTTATTGGCCCATTTCCAAATGAGCATTGAGTTCTTCATTTATTTGATTCATTTCTGACTTCGCAAAGCCCCTTATGAAAAGGCATTACAACTCCTTAAATGGATGATTCTGTCCTATGTCTTATTTCAGATTTTTTCATTAATCATATTCAGAGTTGTTCCATCAGTTTAATTTGTGGTCAACAAACTCCCCCTCTAGACCTCCCTCCTATGTCCCCGCTTCATCCCTTTCCTTTTGCTCCTTTCTTGGCAGGTTGATGGATAAATGGGAGCACGATTGAAAGGAAATGAAGAACTCTGTGGTTTTGAAGGCTCCCTCCTTTGTGTCCTTTCCCAACCTGGCAGAGGCTACATCCTCGCCGGCCAGAAATGGAGGGAGAAAAGACGGCAACAGCAAACACTCTCTGGTCCCCCTTGCCTCCTCCTGAATAAATTCTGATACATTTCATATGTGTGCTTGCCTGCAGTTTTACCTCTGATGTTTCACATGGGAATGTGATAGCCCCTATATCTTGTTGTGGGCTGAGTGTGCAATATGATACTGTAGTAGGAGTGTTTGTGTTTGACAACAAGCGGCAGCTGTATTTGTCTACAGGCGTGCTCACATGTGTGTGTGATTCCAGATCAGCCACATCTCTGCGCCATTCATTCGCAGCCTCATTGCTTGTTCCTGGCATAAACAAGCAGGGGCTGATCTGTGTCATCCACACATGACAGCTTAACAAAAAAGGATACACAAATCACACGTCGGCCTCAACTGGAGACAGTGGTACCCCTGAACACCCTCCCCTGATGTGTCGCCTAAATTGCATTTTCTCATGAGACAGCAGGAAAACATCATACTCTATGACTTCTTTGATCATTTCTCTAACATGTTTCATCTTCCCCAGCTTGTACTTTATGATAAGATCTTATATGCCAGCTGGACTCAAAGACTATTATTTGTAATCTTAGTGCTGCATCTGCTGTCGATCAAGCCATAATGTTTTGCAAAAATATCCATATCCCTGAAAATTTGTCATGCTAAGGTAATTATGTAAGGCAACTACAGAGGGAAAGGACAAAGATACATAGTTTTCAAAACTTGTTACAAATAAAAATCCCTCTATTGCTCTCTATTACCCTAAATAAAATCCATTGCAACATTCCATTCATATGTTGATTCATTTCTGTGCCTCTAAGTGTACTTCTGTTAAGACTGTAATACATAGAAATAATCTACAAAGCTGTTCAGAGCTGAAAAAGAACATAGACGGAGCTAAATACGGGACATCCTGGAAGAAAATCTGTAGAGGTTGGCCTTCCAGAGGGACAATAGCACTGAATATTAAAACTGTGTCACCTTGTTTCCACTATACAGCAATACACTGGAGAAAATACTTGTAATGTAACAAAATGTGAAAACACAATTTCAAGAAAAAAAAAAGCTTTGCATACCTCTTCTGAATGAATGAATGAATGAATGATAACATAAGCTGTTTCTCTTGCACTACCCAACCAAAGAAAATGTGAAACTGCTTTTAATGAAATATGATTACTTAGTGTGCAGCATGTGAGGACCTCTTTATGCGTACACAGGACCTTGACAATGTGTCCTTCACTTGAATAATAAGTGGTTGTTAGGTGACTCATTTGAAAGGGTTTCTGGACGGAGCAATAATTACTGACATCTACTGCTCATTGCTAATCCAAGTTTTCTATAAAAGAAATGAAGATATAATCATAAACTTTCTTAAAGTACCTTAATTTGAAGCTATTTCCCTTTTTTCTTTTGCTTAGCAAGTGTTCCGAGCTCTGAAGAAAATTGTAATGAGGTTAATGCACATGGTGAATGTTTCTAACTGATGCAAAGCAGGAAACTTATAATGCTTGAAAGCATTGGCAGTGATTGAGGCACAGTAAAGCACTGCTAAATGTGTTCAACTGATAGACGTTTAGGGGCCCATTAATTTAAGAAGAAGTAGTTATGGAGGTGGGGGAAAGAAATTAAACTAAAAGCTCTTTGAAAGGACAGCTCTAGGTGACATCAGGAAAAAGTAAAATAATGTTTCTTTTTATGTCTCCAAGAAGGGAAACTCGTGGTATACATAAAAAAAATTATTGGGAAGAGGTAACCTAACAGACAATTCTGTTTTTATATTCGCAATGGAGACTAAATGGAGTCTCGTTGAACCTGTATGAGCAAGCAAAACTGGTGATGAAGTTCATTTCAAACATCCGTATTCCTCTCTGCATTATACCAGGCTTCCTCTCACCAAAATGTTCTCTCTAAAGTGTATAGATGCTGTTTTCTCTTGTGAAACCTAATATACACTATCAGTGTATTAGCTGTAATTATATCCTCAAGAACAATTAAAATAACTCAAATTGTGTTACAAGATCTTTAATTTTCTCAAAATATGTATTTAGCCACAAGAGGGCTGAAAATGTATATATATTTTGTGGCCCCAACTGCAATAAATGCAACGAGTGCCTTGCAAAATTATTCACACCCTTTGTTTTATTTAAATACTTGCCACAGTCCCAGATTCCGGTTTTGAGTTCTGAGTTAAATGGAACACAGCGTTTGCTACTTTACCTTTCCTCTTAATGTGATTGATGGTGACTTCTTCCTTATCTGTTAGCATTTTTTAAGGTAGCCTTTTCATTAGGATATGTGCTAATAAAGCCAATACATTATTATTGTCTTCATTCCAACAAATAAATTCAGCAACCTCTCATGAGAGCTTGAAATGAGAGCAAAAAAATGAAAAAAAATGGAAATGGATATAATATTAGCAATGCCAATGGGTCTAAAACGGATGAAGTTTAATCATGTTTACCTAATTGGTAGCATGGACAAGTTTGCTGTCTGTTTAGTTTATACCTCAAATGCATCAAGGTATTTGTTTTTACAAATAACCAGTAGTGTTTAATATTCATCATCTGTGAATCATATCATCTTAAGTCCAATGTATCACTGGTTAAAGCAGGGGGAAATACTGATAACACTGAGAAGTCTTAAGTTAATGCGGTTATCAAAACACTTTGGTTTCTTTGCAGAGAAGAGGCGCTGCAAAAATACAATTTGTTTCTACAAAGATTGCCTCGTTTCACTGAGTCTATGCAAAAGATTATCTTCCCAGGGAGACGATGCTCTGCATGGGAGCTGCGACTGTGTGTGTAGCTAGGTATAACAGATGGGATTCAGAATAAATGCTGCGCTCCTGCTGAGCTCATGCAGCTCTGCTGCAATTTCAGTGCTGCACGTTAAAGATTGCACTTCATCAACCATAAATACGTCTACTTTAAAATCTGTGTCAGCTTAATGGGATAGAGCAGACTGAAACATTTATAAGCAGTAAGCATCTTTGTCACCATTTGGCAGATTTCAAAATGAAAAAGTGAAGTTTACCGTGCAATAAATAACTTCATGAAAATATTCTCTGTAGCATTCTGGTTGCAAATTATGACATCTGTATAGATGCAGATTTCCTTTGCAGATTTTTTACAACCTTCCTACTAAGGAAAAGGACACTTGCCTTATTGTGCAGCTTAAGTGTCACAATCCGCCTTCTACAGCATGCTGACTGCAGCTCAGATTGCTACATTTTAAAACCAGATGGAAAGAAAACTTCAGTTGTGATTGCCAAAATTTCATGATTCATTATGTAGCTGCTTTTAATTGGCAAGCTTAGTGGTTTTATTTCCAAGTGTGAGGGACTGAGCCAGACAGGCATGCGAACACAGAGGTAGTTTAAAAAAAAAAAAAAAAAAGAAGAGAAGGATCTATTTTCCCAAAACAATAAGTTCAAACAATTAATACATGGCCATTGAAAGATAAAAAAGGTAAGAAAAAAAAAAGCAACACAATGAAAAAGAATAAACTGAAGCCATACTTTTAACTTAACATAACACAACTCAAAATAACTGCTCAAGCGTAATAAACTTATCTACATGATTACTGGTTGATCACACTTGGGATGGGGGAAGGAGTACATCTACTTTCAAATTCAAAAATACACAGTATAAAAAAAGAATTGAAATAATTAATCACTAAATATAAAGTTAATCAAATAAACTTATCAGAATGCAAACTCAATGGTCTTCCCCCACAGAGAATTCTGCATTGTATCACCCAATTAGCACTTCCTAGATCAACGCTTAGAAGTGAAAATGCATCTTTTTTCCTTCCACAACACAGGCAAAACATGAAAACATCAAATTCAAAGTGTAAAGGGTTGGTTGCTAACTTTGTGCAGCTTCAGGCGTGGTCAAATTTCAAATAAGAGAAATCTTAGAAGAAATGCTGGACATTTAAATTACATTGCTTTTATTTTTTTAAACGTAACAGTTAATGAAATTTCTCTAAAAAAAAAAATAACAACCCCCTATGATGCTTGTACCATGTTTTATCATAAAGATCATGTCCAGCTTTAGCTTTAGCTAGTTTTTCATAAAGGGTAAGTAGGTTTACGTTTGGTCTCATCTAAATGGTGCACCTGCTTCATAATGTGTGCTACAGTCTCTTGTTCAGCTTGTGGCAAATTGCAAACAATATTAATTTGTACTTTAATTTGTACTTTATTTTCTACTTTTCACTTTCCACTTTTAGTGCACTTCTTATATTTGCCTTGGTGACATGTTGTCCCACCTGAGCGAGCTAAATACAAAAGCATCCCACAGTTTTCAAATTTTTTCTGCAAAATATTTTTTAAATGTCTAACATTTTCCTAAAAAACTAAATTAACATAGAAGGTTTTTTTTATATATATTACCAATTGTTGCCTCAAAAAGCTTTAGGTGTATATGGCATGTCATTCTATGAGAAGACATAATAGATGTGTTCCACTTTAACGCCTGTCTAAAGCTCACCTAAAAGAACAACAGTATGATGAAAGTAAAAGCTGAAATAAGTCCCAGCAATGCAGCCTCTTCCGGAGCCACGAAGGCTCTGGTGCTTCAACATGGCGCCTAGCTGAACCACAATGGAGGGAACTATAGTCAGTCAATCACCTGCTAACTGGTTGCTCTGGTGATTCATAGCAGGAGGGAGAAGAGTAAGAGAATCACAGAGGAAAATAGAACAAACACCAGAAATCTTTATCCAGCAGAAAAAGAAAAAAAAAAAAACTGTTAGAGGACTGAGTCTAGGTAATTGCCATATTTTATGAAGCCTGTTCTGTCATTGTTAAATTCACAAAAATAAATCAAGGGCCTATGAGAGGAATTACAAAAAGAAAAAAAGGAAAGAAAAACTTTTCTATTGAGATTCCCATTTTTTTGGGAAAAAATCTCTTACTCAGATAAATGATGATTTCAGGGAAGAAAGACTAAATTGCAGCTGAAATTAAAATTGTCATACAATGTAATAATAATAATAATAATAATAATAAAAAAGATATAATTAGCTTTCTTGTAGTTGGACAAATAAAATGTTTAACAGTCAAGACTCAGTCCCACAATGGGACCATATCCAAAATTACCCAGTATATTTAGTCCCAGGTTTCTGTTTCCTAAGCTTAGATCCTTTTCGCTTCTTGGTGTGATTTAATAATGCTTGAAGCTTACTGTTGGCTGATTTGCTGTTTTATGTTCCATTGATTAAAATTGTCAAGGCACAACTTTAGTGTTTTTTGACTATTCAAATAAAACCATTCAGTATTACTTGTGTAAATGCATGTTTACTCCTTCATTCAAGTAGTTTTAGTAGACTGAGTTTTGAGCAATATGCTGCCTTCAGGCGAAAACATTTTCAGGAACGTCAATGCATTTTTCAATAGTGCAATGGAAAACCACATTCTGTACACATTGTGGGGTCTTGCGGTAAAAGAGAAGGGTACAGGACACTGCCTCCAGTCCTGACAAGTCTCCTGTGGAGAATGTGTGGAGAAACATTTAAACTGATGGGGTGTTGGTTGTTGCCTCACAGAAAGAAGGCCTCTGCAGTATATTCCATTGGGGGCCCTTCTGTGTGGATCTTGGAGATTTACCTTGTGTTTGTGTTAATATTCTGTTTTCTTCTCTTAGTGGTACACACACCTGCATCCATCCATCCATCCATACATACATACAAACATACTTATGTACATACAAGCATACATGCATAAATACATACATATTCTATCCAACCACATGCTTGATCACCTAAGTGATAGTTTAAATTGATCATTAAATGTGTTACACTGCTGGAATGGTTTGTTATTCATAAAAGGAAGGGTTTTATTGCAATGCCCTGGCTGATTTAAGGTTGTACAGCTTCAGTCAAGGCTTAATTATATATTTTGTTAATGTCATACAGTATTCGATCCAACTAAGTGTATATGTCTACTTTTATATTTTAGGTATCCAAACTCTGCATTACCACTGATTATTCAGAGAGGCCAAGGCTTTTAAATTATTAGCTTGTGCTGAAGCATCATTTCTAAGGACAGTTATGCTTACAAACAGCAAAGACGTAATTAATAGTTACATTTTTCTTAAAATGATGCAGCATGAAGACATCCTCTGTTTTCTTCAGATTGTATTTTCTGTCTGAACAAGTTTTGTCTCATGAAAGACAATTTATGCCTTTCAGCCGTTAATGAAAATGGACCTAATTTGCATTCTATTTTTCTGACAATTCAAAAGCATAACTCAGATTCTCTTGACAGCTTGATAGAAAAAGCATTAGAGTCACCGGCTGGAGCCAGCGTGAATGTACTGGCAGTTCAAAAGAACAATTAAACCTGAAACAAATTGGAAAAGAGACATAGGCAGAGGGAAAATATGAAAGAAGATAATTTTTTGATTAGTGGCTGAACTCTTAAGACAGACGAATATGTCTCGCGGCTTTAAGAAAGATGGAAATATTGAACTTCAAAGTCCCTGTAGGACTTTGCATATTACAAGTGAATGCTCGAAACTTGTATAAGCAAAATGTGTTTGGAACTAAGAGGCACACTCAAAGTATCCTTAGGAAATAAAGTTCCGTGAAAACTTAGAGGAGTCAATTAATTGTGGAGTCGTAGTTCAGGTAGACTGATGAGGTGGGGTTAAGTCTGCTGGGCCAATAATTAAATAGAAGCAAAGCTCATCTCTCTTACTTCAGCATAATGGTTTTTTTAGATGGACGTCTGAGGTTTCTTATAACCCAGCACATACAAGATAGACACCTTTGTACAGGTATCTTTTTGTGGAGATTAATTGATTTTCATTATAGTATTTTAACCTTTATTATACCAATACCCGAAGACACATTATAATAGTGTTAACATTGTTTGCTCTGTAACAAAGTTCTTACTAATTAATTATTGAATTAAACGGCACAAAAATGAAAATGTTTTCCACTTTCCAGTGGAATAAAATGTAAACTCTGCACATAATTTAGACTGGCAGCATTGTGAAGCAACATATGAAAAATACTGCTTGTGAAATAACACGTTTTGATTTCAAGAAAAAGCACAGTTTCTAAATGTTCAATCTCAGATTTTGGGTCATATTTTTTTCTAAGGAATAAGGGATTTCAGTGTGATCCAACAAACATTTTAGGATATTCTTAAATTGTATGATGTTAATAGAAGTGTTTTGCTTACCAAAATGTTTGCCTAGTTACGTATGATGCCTAATATGGGGATAGAAATTGTGTTTAAAAAAGTATTTAAAATTTAAATAGATGAAATACAAACTTTTCTATCTATCCTTTAGGTGACAAAATACAAAGGCAGCCATGGCTGTGCTACCAGCAGAGTGCCAGCTTCTTAGTGCACTGCTGTTTTGAAACAAACATTTTGAAACAAGCTTTGAGAGTACTGACATCTAAAAAAGCAAGCAGTGAACAAAATCACATTTTCCAAATGAAGAATATAGAATAATACTTCTCTTTCCCCACATCTTATTGCTCTCACCAATGTGAATAAGCAAAATTTCTTCTTGATTAAAAAAACCCCCAAACAAACAGAAGAAACAAAGCAGTAGATGTTTGTTTTGAAAGTAAAAACACAGACATGGTTTAGCTACCAGTGGGTCATTGTTCTTTCAAAACAAAATGTTTGCACTAATCTACAAGAGTTAGCATTTATGCTAAGAAAAGAAAAGAAATAAATTGCTGACAAACATATATATATATATATATTTAAACCACAGGCACACTATGATTATTTTTTTTTCTTTATATATATTTAAACCACAGGCACACTATGATTATTTCTTTTTCTTTATATATATAAAGAAAAAATAATAATCATAGTGTGCCTGTGGTTTAAATTGCCTGTAGTGTAATGCCACAACAATTACAGGATGTATTGCTTTTAAAAGTAGTATTTAATCTTCTCCACAAGTTTCTGCAAGCTATGTAAGATGATTGTTCAATGACACAAATATAAATATTATACTTTGTTCATAAAATTAAAAAAGTTAATTGCGCCAGATGGATGCCACTCAGTATTTTTTTTAAATCACTGCTATTTTGAACAACAAGTTTGGAGGTAAAATAAACAGCATGGAAAACCTGGCTAATTAATTAGCTAAAATCAGCTCGCTTTAAGTGTAATAGTAAAAAAAAATATGGCAGGTAGATTTGGATGTTAATTTGAATTCTCCATTCCTTTGGGAAGACAGCATTTGTTCTCACACTGCCTGCTGGCTCTCTTTTTCAAAACATCTATACCTGACACTGATTTAATTTAATTTAATATTATTATTAATTTATTTATTTATCACAGGGGCAGTGCATATATATATATTTTTTTATCATTATGCCAGAGTTAGCCAGAAGGCAATTTTCCCCCTTGCAATCCTTAAACAGGTGCATACATTAAACTGAAATTCAAATTTGCTAAAAACAAGTAATAAAGCAATCTTATAGCTATAATGATAATCTGTGCAACAAAGTATTTTTGCAGAAATAAGAGTAATACCTATTTTCTTCTTAAATAAAAGAAATACAATAATCCGTGGGTGGGGTGCAGCATTTTTATTTTATACTTTTAGCTTAATGCCATAAAATTGTGAAAATTTCCCATGTTGTTATACCAACAAAATCCCACACGGGACAAAGACCAGCAACAACAAAGATAACGCCTAAAGCAAAATTTGCTTTATTGTCCCAGCCAAAAAGGTGGTGGAGAGGCACTCTGATAGTAGCTAATCAACTCCACTAATGTCCAACTTTAATTCAATTGCAGTGTAAAACAGTTACATGACATTGAGAGAGCTATTATCTGCGAGACAATAATTTGGTTAATAAAGATCCCATTAACAATCATTATGCAACTTTGATGATTCTTTTATCTCAAGGCAAGCAGGAGGGAATGAGGAGAGATGCCCGAACTGCTGACAAAGACCTTATTTCATCCTTTTATTCAAGGGTGAAGACAATTAGAGATAGCCTAGTTTTTTATTCCTTTTTTTTTCTTCATCAGCTGTATTCAATTTCTTTCTTGCTAATAAGGCTTAGAGGACGACACTAGAAGAATGACTCACCTCTTTCTCTTCACTTGTCCTCTACTGGTAATGTCTTTTAGAGCTAGCTCCCTTTATTTGCTCTTATGTAGCTAAATAATGAACGATTGGGGTGTTGTGTAATCGGCTCAGTGCCTATAAAGCATTCAGGCACCTGGGTTGAAGGGCAGCCAGGCAGAATTTCTGACTTACTTACACAGATTCTAATAGTCTTCAGAGTCATAATAGACTCAGTCTTAAATATGTATTGTGAAGTGACCACAAGCAGTTGGGTAAAAGAACATTCTGATAGGTGGCTACATGGGTTGTTTAAATGTCAACTCCATTAAAATATCAGATCTGTAGATGTGTAATCAAATATTATCCATGCAATGTATAAGGAAGATGGACATATGACTATCAGAGAGGCATAATTAAATGAGTGCCCATATATAATTAACTAAATTACAGTGGAGGTGGAAGCTATCGCATAATTATGATGGACGACGGCTATTTTGAGCAAATGTCAAATTAGATGACATTTCTTGAAAGTCGTGGAAGGATTATATGAGAGGTGTGCACCCAATAAATCAATAAACTACCAGTACAGATAATATTAAATGTGCAGTTTTAGCAGAGCAGGTTCTCCAGTAAAAACATGAGTCCTTACTCCTTCAGGTTTTTTTGATGGATCCTTATTCTCTTCCTCAGGGAAAAAAATTCGAAGTGTCGGGCCAATGTGGGACGGCTCAGCAATGATCTTGCCTACGAGCACCAGGGCCATATATTGGGTTGTGGCTGATCAATGGAGGGGTACTTTGTGGCTGATGATATTTTTTTGAGTGTGTAAATGATGCGTAGCAGTTTCTTAATGTCAGAGAAGTAGTGTCTTTTGGGGGAATGCTCTGCAGAATACAATGAAAAAAGCTAAGCAGTAGTACTCAGGCAAAAAAAGGGAGACAGGTGCATGCCTCAGGCTTTCCATTATAAACCCCAACACTGATCAAACTTCATAATGTGCCCAGAAACTCAGCAGTGCATCACGGAAAAGAAAATACCCAATATACTTGAATGTTAATACTAAAGGTCACATCTTTATGAAAGAGCTGTCCTTTCGTAAGGAGTTCTTAAAAGCAAAACATTTTCTGGTGAAGCTTAAAGCAGCTCTTATTGCAAACATAACCAAATGAATTATCATTCAGCTGGGTATCTTTTAAATTGTTTGCATTGCATTTGTTGCAGTCATCATGCTTTATCAAAAAATGCCAAGAAAATCAAGGAAACTAGAATGAAAAACATTCATGACAGTATTTTTAAAGAAGACATGCGTCTGTTGAGTCTGTTTCCCTGCACAGACATTGCTCTCAGCTTTTACTTCACACTTCCAAACATAGTGTTTTCGGACTGTGACCTTTGTGCGAAGGGTGAGTAGACACCAGTCAATAAATGTGAGCAGGGAAAGAGATAGAGGAACAGTGGTAAGTTCACATCTCTGTCATACACATCCTGTAGTTATGTTGCTACAGGCTTCTACTGCTGGAGGACAAACTGACCACTGACAACCTTTCCTCAATCTTCTACTTTATTTCACTATTCATTTTTCCCATTAATTCTATATTTAATGTCTGTTTTTCCCATCAAAGAGGTTTCGTCAGAAGTGCCGTCTGATTAGCAGCGACACCTTGCTGGTAGGGGACATTGCCATCGGCTACTCCTGCCAATACTTTAATGTTCTCTTTCCATAGATGACACACCTGCCTGTGTTTTTGTGTTTATCCCTTAGTCTAGATGAAGCAAGGGACTGTGTGTGCTGTTTTTGTTCTCTAGATTTCCCAGCTATACCAAGATGAGTAGCAACTGCTGCAATTAACTCCTTGCTTTTTCTTTAACAGATAAAATACTCCAAGGCCAATGCTTCTGTGTTTGTTGTATGTTGGGTCTTCTTATAGCCCCATTCAGCAGACTCACACTGAACCAGGTATAGCTGTTGGTTTATTTCTGTTGAAAGGTCTTTCTTTCTATTGTCACCATATGATTGCACAAAATGATGGATTGCTACAAAGTAAATGATTAGGTTTCTTCTGATGGGAATCTGTACCAACTAATGGAAAAAATTTGTTTCACTGAACTGCTTTATAACGAAGATAAAACTGGAATGTGTGCAATTGAATTTTTTATGATTGAATGTTGTACAGTTTATGTAATTAATTTTATTAATTTCAGAACAGAAATAGATCAAACTTAAAAGAAGACAAATACAGATGCAACAATAGTTATAAAGGTTGGCATTAGGATATCAAAACAAGATTTTACGTAGTTCAAAGAGGGAAAAGGCTGCTTAGAAATGTCTTCCCATCTCATAGATCATTGCAGTTTTTATAAGAAATAAATATTAATGATGAATCGCCTTCTACAAACCCATTTGGACTGTAAAAACATGAGCAAAGAAATTAAAGCATAATAATTACACATTGATAAGAAGCTCATATCCTCTTTTTGTTATATTCTTTCATTTTTCTGTTGAGCTTATTCTAAAGTTTAACCTGTGTAACTGAATCACAGTGCTTCTTTACAATAGTTCTCGATGGAGTCTTTTTTTGAACATAATTTGCCATTTTATGGTTTAAGTGCTGCCTATTTTTAAGAAATGCATGACTATTGGGGGTGCTATGGTGGCGCAGGGGCAAAGCACAACCCATGTATTGAGGTCTTAGTCCTCTTGCCGGTGGTCGCAGGTTCAATTCCCGGCCTGGCGGTGTTTGCCGCATGTCTTCCCTTGCTCTTACCCTCTTTCCTGTCAAACTACTTTCAAATAAAGGCAACTAGATCCAACAAAACCTTAAAAAAATGCATGAATATTAAAAGGGAGAGGTCAAACTTAGACAAAAACTAGAAAAGATTCAAAAAACATAATTTTCTCTAAATATTAAATAAATGTTGCTTTTACTTTTTGTCTTTTAAGTGCTACAAAATAGGCATATCATCAAAAATAATATGCTTGAAAATAACAAGCAGACAAAAACACGGATATGTCCTCATTTTGTAAAGGTTTTAAAAAACAAAACTGGAACGGCGTGCTGCTGAGTTTCAAAGACCAAAACGCAGTACACTTAAGAGACAGAGGAAGCATGGAGTAGAGAAGGAGGGGAGCTTTTCTTTCTTCACTTTCCAGATAGATACTTCTGAGGATCATCAGCTGTTTTCTCCTGGGGACCATGGCTGGTTGGAAAATAACAAAAACGACACATATCACTGGAAGGAAAAGCTTCTTAGAAAACAATTTTATCAAACAACAGTCATCTCTGTCGTGTAACTGAAAAGCTGAGTGTATTTTTTCACGCAGTTTGAGCCTTTGTGACTCTGCCAAAGATGTGAGTAAAGCAATGTAAAGCTGCTCAGTATAGAACGATTTACGTGTCATAGCATAAATTGAATAAAATTTCTTTGCTCATGAAATTGTTTTGAAGTGTAGCTAAACCCAAATCATTTTTTGCAGAAAAATTGAATAAATTGGCCTTAAGGTTTCTAACTGTATGTTATTGTGCAAATTGTGACATTTTTGTGTAGAGTAGCTAAATTCTGCAATATTGAGGCTAAAACTGTCTTAGTGCTGACCTATTTGGGTTGGAAGGTGGCTGCAGTGGAATTCTCATGTTGGTTACAAACGGTACAGCTTGGTCGGTGTTTGAGTCACAGCCCTGAGTTTGGGTGTACAACTTTCTCACTCAGGCACCCAATTGGCGAGTCAGGAGTTGGAATTGCGAGCATTGATTGATGCTGTTTTGATTGCGATTCATTTGCAACGTGGACACGAAGTGGAATCGGTATCCTTTCTGCTCCGACTGCAGGCAGTGTTTGCTGCCTGCAGTCTGCCTGTGAGACTGCCTGCAGAATGTAACTTTTATAAAAATAAAAAAAGAGTGTTTTTGTTTTTACATATTTCTTAAAACTATCAATATGTCATGACAGTATACCATTAAACCGACAATCTGTGGGAAAATGACCTTCTCCCAGTGCTCCCAGTGTTGCTTACTGGCTCTGATTGGTCAGAAACAACACTCGGAGCCAGACGGATGGTCTTAGTGCTGTCAACCATGCATGTGTATGTGCTGTTCACCCCTTCACCTTGCTCTTTCTCATGCTACAGTTTCTTCCTGACAGAAGAGCCTGTTGTGAATACTCAGGTATTGCCAACAATCACAAAGGATAAGCAGTTTTCCTTAAAAGTAAGTTGTTTCTCCGCCATGAGCACATTGATCTCCTACAATATCTTGATTGACAGCGCTAGGACCTTCCTCCTGTCTCTGATTGGTTGTTTTTGAATGGGGGCAGTGCATTTCTACAGATGGCCATAGTAGCACTAGAGAGAGGTGAAGGAGCTTTACTTTTTCAGAGATTATCTATCTCACACCACACTGATAGAGATGATCTATCTCATACCATACTGTCATGGTGTTTTGATTGTGATTGTCCTTAACTATTATTAAAAAACATATCATTTTTAATAATAGTTACATACAGCAGCTTTAAAGTGATAATAATCTTAATACCGTAGCAGTTTGTAGATAAACTTACAGCACATTTATCTTTCAGATTTTCATTCATTAAACAAAAAAAAATTATCTTATATAATATCAGACAGTGAGAAAAAAATGGTTACCTTTAATCACAGTGCATGTGTCAATTATTCAATTTTGCACTTTCAAAAGTTGCTTAATGTGTAGTTTAAAAGAAGTTGTTAATACCCCTAAAACTACTGCATACAGCTTTTTTTTGTATTTTTCATCTTTTTAAGTTTACACAAATATTTTAGTAGAGCAAGGAAGAAATCAGTTGTGTTTTCTAGACAGGATTTCCTCTATTTTCTTTCGATTTTATTGTCGAAGTCAAGTCAAGATAACATCTACAAAAGGCATGGAGCAACATTTAACATTGCATATAAAGTGTTTTTATATCTATTCATATTTATTCATTGAGCATCCATAATAGGTTCAAGCATTGATGCTTTGCACAGCTGCCCTCCTCACTTTGATCCCAGCTGAGGATTATTTCAGTTATGTGGCCCCCCACCATCACCCCCACCTTCGAGCGACTGACCTGGGTCTACTGAAATTATCTTGATGGTACCCAAACCCCAGGGGATCTGCTTCCTCGCTCCTCGCAGACACATCTCTCAGTTGGTAGCTCTGCTGCCTCTCAGCATGAAGGACATATGATCAATACGTTAATGACATCTTGCTTTTCACATGTTTTTGGGCTGTTTCTTCTTTTCACGTTGAAAAGCACAAATTGGGTAAATAAAAAAATATGTAGCATTGCAAGATCAACTCTGTCTACTTGAATAAAAAACACTGAAACATTTTTTTCAGGAGTGAGGCAGGTAACAACTTTGATACATATGTCATAAAAAGAGGGCGAATAATGCCAGTCAGTGCAGTTTCATTGTTACTGTACCTCTATTTTGTTGCTTTTCTGTATATATGAGAAATTGGTTCAGTCTAGGAGAGGATCTGTAGCTGTAGATTAAAAATTACCACTGAGGAGCAAAGTGCAGCAGATGCCAAGGTTGCTCAGAAATGAGTTTTCTTGGCTTTTTGATTGAAATGGTGTGCTACATTGTGACTGGAGGCAAAGAGGTACGAGGCGAGGACCTATTACAGACCATTCCACTGGTCAAGCCCAGACCATTAGATTCAAAATCTCTTCACTTTCCAACTCTCCATCTAGACATACATTACAGAGGGCAATGCACAAGGCCTACTTAACTCTCTGGCCATTTTAAGACCTAAGTGGGTCAGGAGATCTGCTTTCCAGAGGTCTCCTCACTGGACACGGTTAATTAGAGTCCTCTCCCTATGCACAATCTATGGGGAGCCCGAGGAGGCTACCAGGCGCACCTGTCAATATTTACTGTTCTAACAAAATACATCATTCATTGCCATCTGCTCTCTGGGAGCACATGTAGGGGCGCTGCTGCTGCAAAATTAATAGCTCTTCTAATGTGCCTTTCCTAATGGGCCTAATCAATTAATCAGCCCTCTGCAATCTGGAGACATCATTAACCAGTGCATATGTCCCTAATGCTGTCGCAAAGATGAGCTGGCTTCATTGCTGCTGTTGCCGACTTAACACGAATAATGGCATTTAAAGTTGCTGCTTTATTAATGTAAACATTGTAAATGTGCCTCAGCTAATGAGGGAGTACTCAGAGACAAAATGTCTTTATGGTGTTTTTGCAGCTCCCGCTGTCTGATAACACATTGGATACAAGGGTGAAGATGTTTATCAAAGCAGAGAAGCTAGATTTGATCTTGATTTTTTAATGTTCTGTCTCTGGGTTGTACTCGGCAGCATCCACATATTGCAGTTGCCCTGAGCTGGTATGACTTTTCGGCCAGGTGGCTGTATGTTGCAGGGCTTTGCTTGTCTTCTAATATATCTGATAGCATATATTTATTAGCCTTGACCATTTTAAAATCCGGTACATAGATTTTTGTGATAGGCAACACAACACGCAGCATAATTTTGAAGCGGGAGGGATGTCATGATAGTTTTCAAAAGTTTTTACAAACTACAATTGATGTCTATTCAGTTCATAGAACTACAATTCACTGCAATCACAGCAACAGGTTTTTTAAGGTATTTCTCTACCAACTGCAAGATTAAAATTTATAGTCATTTTTCTTTTTAAACTAGTTCAGTCAGTTTGGTTCGACACAGAGCATATCTGATCAATTAACAAGTCTTGTAATAAAGATTTCATTAAATTGAGATCTACATCATAGCAGGAGAAACTCTGTAGATACCAAACGATGTTTGTCAAACATTCTTCTCAGGGGTTATATTATTTGATTCGGCAACCTCAGGTAGCAACACTGTTTAATTTTTCGCTCACCTTTTACTCAAGCCAAGTCAGCATTCTGTAGACTAATGTGTGTTATTGATGGTGTGCCTACTGGACTTGGTATATATATGAAAAGCCAAACTGTCATTTTGTGTGTTCACTCTCAAGCCATCGACAGTGGCTGCTATGTCTGACTGCATAAACACTGGAGCAAATCTCCCTCCCATTCACTCTCCAGTTATCACAATGGATATTGTTTTAACCCTTCCTCATGTAGCTTCTCTTGTGCACAATGTCTGTGCCAAGCTGGTTGATACATGTGTGCCACAGCTTTTTAATGCAGGCAAATAATCCTTAGTATATTTGTATTGCACAAATGGTCATACACAATGGTGTCTAATCTAAACATATTCATGTATTCCTAGTTCATTGCAGAGTTTTATGCACAGCTTGTGATCCTGGATTTTCACTCCTCTTATTATTTGTCTTAACTATATGCACAAGCACATAATATTCACGTATTTGCAGCACTACCTTTGCTTTGTCTGAATTCCTGTGGTATCCGGTAATTCTCAGGCAGACAGGCACAGCTGGATGCCCCACACCCTGCCTCCCTCATTCTAATGCATGACCATTCAGATATTCTCAGATCATTTTTTGGCTTCTTTCCCTGAGCAGCACACAAAACAGGAAGATGATCCATCCCCACAAGAGTGCTCTGCATCTGGCGGCCAGATCTGCTGCTACTTCTCCTGGATATGGCCTTTTACTGGACCCCAACGCGTCCTGATGGATCGCCCGCAGACCTGGATGGATGATATCCCGTATCCCTCCCACGCTTTTCTGTGCCGTTTTTTCTTATCTTTGCCACTGATCTGTCATTTTCACGCCCTATTTATTACCTCACTTGGATTGCACATTTCACACATTTCGTGTGCCTGAAAATGCCCATACATGTGATTTCCTGACCTATGCTAGCAACTCGTATTGTTCTGGGCTCACCCATGGGACATGCTCTCCCCACTGTAGCAATTTGTCTCATTCTTTTCCATTCTCAACAGGAAGTCACATTGCGTGACTGGTTTTAAAACTCATCAAAAAAGAATGTGTGAAGTTGGCAGACAGACTTTTAAGACAGCAGTAAGAGCAAACAATTTTAATTATTTCATATATTTGTGGTCTGTATTTCTTAAAAATCTCTGCTCCAGAGAGTTTTTCCAAAAATTCTGAAAAAACCTTTACAACTCTGTTTTCAAATACACCTTAGGATTTTTACAACTAATATGCCTCACGTCTATATGGACTGTATTTGACAACAGAGCTGCATTGAACAATTGAAAACTGTTGATGTACACATATGTTTTAATTCAATCAAACTGTGTTTGACCTACATTGCAAAGTAGAATGAGAAAACCTTTCAGTGCGTAGCTGGCAGCGCAATGCTGGCAGAGACATACCCCAAAATACTTGCAGCTGCATTTGCATTGAAATGTGAAAACCATTACACCAATATGAATACTTTAAATGGTGCTTCATAAGGATGAAGTGAAATTTAGATTAATCAAGACACAGTATGCCTAAATAGGAATGTTCATGTTTCATAATTTGCATTACTTATGTGGATTCTCTGATGATTCTGTCTCCATATGAAAATGACCATCCATAAAAATTGTGATGAGTTAAAAGCTGAGATTACATCAGCCTTTAACTCATAGAGTATGGAATAGAAAACACACTGCAGCTGTAAAGTTTGTTAATCATAATTTCTGTGAAAAAAAAAAAAAGTCTAAAAGTAAAGAATTTATTGAACTCCACAAACTGGAAAAAGTAGAATACTTCCATCTGTATCAAAAGAACTCCCTCTAGTTATCTGTTTTTCGTTTTGAGGCATTTTTGCCTCTCATCTGATGCTCTGAGTGTTAGCAAGCAAAGAAAGACATGATGCATTGTCCAAAGGGGAACCTGTCTATCAGTCAAAACACTCAACTCTGAGCCAGGGGACTTTAGATATCACTCCAATCCTCTGCAACAAAACATGTGTTTAGCCCCGCAGCTGTGGAGAGAGGAACCCAAATGGAAAATCAAGGAGATGGTAAACAAAGTTCAACAGATTTGTGTCAAACAAAAACCCTTTGCCTGGGGATAGACAGCGCTGGCCTGTTTTGCTCTTTGGCCTTGAGTATAAACACATGAAACGAATCGCGTGCCTCGCCCCCGTCTGCATGTGCCGAGGCTGTTTCCTTTCAGTAGCATGTTACTAAACAGTGCCTGGATGTGATTTTGAGCATGAGCCTCTCTGTCTGCAGGAACCTTACTTGGGATGTTAAATCTTCTCCCTGGAGGCACAAAAGCACAATTGTGTTTACACAAAAGTTTCCCGGCTTTTCTCATTTTATGGGTTGTGTCAGTAGTGAAGCCCTGTTTCATTCACTTTTCCTTTGTCAGCCTCTGGGCAATGTCCTTGCAACTTATTGGAAGCAGCAGTAGAAGCAAGAGATAGGAAGAGCTCAAAGCTGGAGTGCCTGTGTTCCTACCACCTACATCACCTGGTATTTACCTATAAGAGAGCATGGAAAGTGTGTTTTTCTCCCTACACCAGTTTTATCAAAGCAGTGAGGACTACGTCTTCCACTTCCTCTCTGAGCACTCTCAGGCAGAGTGATACAAATCAGTAGCATACAAAGCATTAATCAACAGCCAGGAAGGTCAGCTAAGCATACCTGTCCCCAAACGCATTCTTCTGGTGAGTCCTTGAAATGTAGGCCTCCACAATCAATCACGGGTAATTCCCCCATGAAGTTTGGATGATAAGCCCAACTTCTTCTGGTTGTTAGAAGAAAAGGAGTAAATGAGGAAAAGTTTAAAGCTGAGTCTTGTGCAGACTGTCAATCTTTTCCGTAAAAAAAATTGTTGGGACAGGTGGGTGGAGGGTGGGGGTACTGCTGAGGCTAAAGTTCTCTTACTAGCTACTATTCATTTGTAGCTACTGTGCAAGCTGACAGGGTTACTTTTCCTCTTAAACTGAGGTCGAAAAGCAATCTACCAGAAGCTCAATAGACAGTATACTTGGCTTACTCTAGAGTAAAGATATTGTTCATATTTTTGTATAAGAAAAAAAAAAAAAGTATTAAATTGAATAGTTGCAACAGAGCCCTACGTGATTTCCTCTCTGGAGAGGAAACAGAACCAGAAACTGCAACTTGAGCGAAGCCACAAATAGATTTTATTTGACAAAATTACATTTTTGAGCTATTGTAAACTACAGTTATAAGAGATAACGAGAATAGTTGAAACATTTTCTCATTTACCAGTCACAAATCAAGGTAAGTAAACAGAGGTTGTCACAATCTTGTTGTCATTATGTATGGTAGACTTTTGTCCCTCCCTTCATCATGTCTGCATTTACTGATATTACATAGAAATTGCTTTCATATTTTCTAAAGAAAAAATGACGCATTGGTGTGTAATCACCAAGCTAATGGTTGGGCTGGGTCCAGGTTTAAGCCTAACAGTAAGGAACCATGTTGATCTGCTGCTGGTCTAATGATGATTGGGATCTCGGAGATCTCTAGATCCCAATTGGCAGGTGGGAATGCTGACTGCTCACGTTTTCACTGCTGGTGTCCCTTGTTACAGTCTTCGCTATGATGGTTTGAGCGGGGATTAGACGTCCCCAGAAACACACAAAACAACATTTTCTATGGCTTTAGAACAATGGACCTTGCAGGCGTGAATAGTGCAGATATGTAAGTAATATACTCTTCAGATAAGCATATGCTTTCTGTAGAGCAAAACTGCCCTGGCACATGTAGGCAACCCCATTCTTCATTTTTTATGCCAGAAATGCCAAGATAGGACATGTAAAGAGTGCATCTTACAGACAAAGTGTTTGAGTGATGATTTTGGGATAGTGCTTGCCAATAAGTTAATAAAGCAAAATACAAATTATTACAATTATCTGCACTTGTATAGAGCTTTATCAAGACTGAGAAGTCCAAAACACTTTACACTACATATCTTGTCTTCCTGGGCAAATCACTTTGCCCCAAGTTGCCTTCCGATGCATGGGTGAACATGTCTGTAGTGTAAACCGTTTTGACTGGTCAGTCTATTTACATTTAGGTTCACTCAGTCATACATATGTTCACACAGTGATGATGATAGTCACTATGGGGCAGACTGACAGAAGTGAGACCACCATTGAATTGGTGCCAGCAGGCCCTCTGATCAACACAAGCAGGCAAAGCGGGTGATATGCTCTGTCCAAAGCTGAGATGAGATGACTGGGATGGATGGAACAAGGCTTCAAACTAGCAACCCACTGATTACTGGACGAATCCCTACATCCTGAGTTAGTGTCGACCCTAAGCACCGATAGTGCCAACTACATTTCATACGTGGCATTGATTCGTCCCACGATAAAATTTAAAATTTGCTTTTAAAAAAAACAATCTTTCCATTTCCATTTTCCATTTTTAATTTTGATACTTGCTTTCTTCTACATGTTATACATGATTTCAAGATAAACATAAAGTGTCTGTCAAAATGAAACAGCATGTTTAAAAAAAAAAAAAAAAAAAATGTCACTGTCATTTTACCAATTTGTTAAATCTTGAAACACACCAAATTCAGCGAGAGACATAGTAGGTGTTAGTAATGTACTCAATGTAAGTCTATTTAGGTTTTTCTTCATGTCATTTAATTCAAATTTTTTTATAAAGAAGTGGTTACTTGTATAGCTGTGGAACAACTCACTGTGTTGAGAACACTGTGTAAGCTTCAGTATAATTCCGAAACAGAAAACACATTGAAAGTGGTTTAAAAAGAGGTCCAGGATGTCTGAAATATGAAGATTTCTTTCCCCTTAAAACAGCTGCATATCCTCCCAAAACTTCCAAGGTCTGCCAAACAGAGAGACCAAGTGGTCTCAGTGTAACCAGTAAATCCCAACTTGACTTTACGTTAAAGATATTCCAAGGTACATTTTTATTCACAGCATGAAGATTGATATGCGACTGAATGTATGAACATTTAGATGGAGCCCCCCCACTCACTTCTGAACAAGTCACAAAATTAAGTGCTCTGGTCTGCTCATGCACTTTACAGAGTGTTTAATGTATCTAACAGTGGATTTATATGTCACCAGTATGACTGCTCTGCTGGCATGTCACATAATTGAGAGCGAGGAAATTGCCATTTCCCAGTGGCAATTTAATATGTGCAAAAATCAATCAAGTGAGCAACATTAAGCAGCAGTATAACTAGATTCATCCTGGTTTAGGTTTTGTGGACAATTATTAACTTTTCACTGCTTATTTCAGCCTCTGTATTAACGCCAGCTTCAATCATAGTTTGTGGATTATTAGAATCCTATTCTGGTCTAAACATTTCAGACTTAACAGATTGTGTACTGAATAAGATTTCAGAGTAGCATTCTTCAAAGAAAAAAATGATTAGATTAGATTAGAACACTTCACAATCTGAGTTGAAATTTGTTTAAACAATATTTACAAAAGCCAGCAATTCAACTTGAAAGTCACTTACATGTGTCAGCGATTTAAGTTTAGGACTATTTTCACCTTCTATTGTTTTTTTTTGTCATTATGACTTCCCATGACAATTATTGACCTTGCTGTTTTTTAACAATCAATGTATATGGGTTAAAACAGAAATGCGCTTAGGTTATGTAGTTTATGCCATTGCTGATAAGTTAAACCTCCGTACAATATGCTTTGCTTCCCATTGTTTGTTGTAGCTGCACAATATTTTCTTTTCAAAAGGTCTATCCATTGCTGTTTGTCTTTTATCTATGCTTGACAGATCAAACAAGTCTTCTGGCAGGAACCACACATTAGGCTCCATAACAGCATGACTGGGATGGGGTAGATAAGGTGGTCTGATGCAACAGTTTTTTTTGGAAATCAAATCTGTATTCTGTAAGAGTATTTTCCAGGTAGTAGTCAATTAGGAACTTTTCTGTGAGTTCTGTCTTAAATTAGAGAGCAGATGCCCTTCTCTTAGCTGCTTCTGGTCATTTGAAAGTTACATATCAAGCCGTTGATATCCCACAAACCTGAGTTTTCAAAAGTCAAGCTTAACAGGGAATACATTCAGTGTGATAAATTAAACAAGTTTCAACAAAATTTTGAAAGGTTAAACACATCCGTGTTGGGAGGTTTTGTTCTGTTGTAAAACATGATATTTGCTGAAAAAAACTTTGCTGGTGCAGGAATCTGCACCAGGCAGTGACGTACGTAATGCGGCAGTTTGACGCTAAGAAGCTTACCGGAGATTGCCTGCGCTTTGAACAACCATCTGGCGCAGCAACGGGAGGAGTGCTGAGCTGAACGAGGCACTGTTCGTGTTAATTAAATTTTTTAAATTGTGGCCAACACGGACTGAACGGCTTCGTTCACTTCCTTTGCTGCCAATGCTAAGAAGGCAGATGACAGTTCTAAAACCCTTCAGAAAATCAACGTGATTGTTCATAACTTCTTCGTCGGTTCACTGATTGGCCCAGCAGAAATTCCGTTGGTGGAATCCAAGTTAATGGGAGAAAGCCCAAACTGTGAGATTATAATCAAACATAGTTGCCCAGGAATGAAACAATCAGGTACAGAGACATTAAAAAAGTATTTTAATCCTGCCTTGAAGTGTTTAGTGAATGTGCATCCTCTCTCATTAACATGACCCTTCTTGCCTGGTTATTTAGTTCATGAGGATGACCATGTTGTCATATGATTGCATTGTGATTTAATTAGGTATGTATTTGTATTTAAATCCTAATAAAATATGTTGTAAAAAAGTTTTAAGGAGTAATACAAGCTGCCATGTTAGTGACAGGTAATTATCACAAAGAGAAAAGTTAATTTGTTGGAGAGTAACAATTCCGTCAGAGGTCAAACAATACTGTATCAAAGTTATAGAACCAACAATGTACTAAATGTAAATACACATAATGTGCGATGCAAGAACTTGTATGAATTCTGAACAAATATTTCTATTATTTAACTGTAATTAGGCAGCTTGAATTTATGCAGAGGCATGAAAAGCTAATCGCGCAGAGAAGGACTTATTTTTTCATGCGTTCATGAAATTTTTTGGACTACTAAACTGTCCCTGCAAACTAAAGATAAGAACATGCGGACATCCTCAAACACTTACCATTAATGTTTATCAGACGACTGAAGCCACTTGATGATGCTTGCCACAACTGCAGAAGGCATTAATTAAATTCACAGAGCAGTGGTGCTTATTTGATGGGAACTGAGGAGAAGATTAAATGTACTTTTCCTTAAATATTCTGTCTGATTTTATCATCTCTTCCCTCACCACCTGGCAGGATTCTCTCTTTTGATTTCTGATCTGTTGGCCAGATATTATCACCATCCTTATCTCAGACTTGCACAGGATTTAAGGACGCGACCCTGACTTTCGCTGTGCCAAGCTCATCTTGGAAATAATTTGGAGACACAGAGCAACTATTTCAACTTTTATGTACAAAAATTATAATGAGTAGGAGTTTTAAATCTGTGAAACAGCCTGTGTTCCTATTTTTGGTAAGGTTGGCTGGTGGTTTCCCATTGCTTAACATTAAATTAGATTGGAAGTGTATTTTCTCTTAAAGAAATTAGTTAATGTCTAAGATGGCTGCTGTTTGTGACCCAAAACACTTTTAGACAACTGTTCTCTAACAAGTACTTCACATTTCAATTCTAAGGCATGTTACCACTCCTATTCTAAAATATTAATATACTAGGCCCTTGACTTTTCTCTTTTCTGGATATTTTTTCACAGGGAAAAACAAACTGACAATGCCCATTTTGGAGAAACATATAAATTGATTTTGTGTTCCATTTTTACTCAAAAGTTAATATTTTCAAAGTTCAAGTTGGATAAATAAGCAGCAAGGTCTCCTAAGGTCAGAATTCCTTGTAGAAAAGTTTTAATTTTATCACAACCTCCCAATATTGAATCAAAAATGGCTACATATATGTTTTTTCATGCTTCTGCCATTTTGTTTCTTTATACAAAATTACCTCTCAGCAGATTTTTGTTTAACGTTTGAATACCTAAAATAACTTTTAACGCTAATGGCATTTCCAGTAGTAGTGAGTTTGTAAATGAGAACAAGAAGGAATTATGATTCTGCTATGGGCTTCTGACTTTTCTGGGAATTCAAACACTATTAAGCTCAGTTTGATGTCACTCCCTGCGTCACTTTCTGATTTCAAAAGTAAACAAGAAATCATTGAAATTTATTCTTGGCTGTTTGCAAATGGGATATGCAAATTTGTCTATTTTCGTTTATACTGGGAGTTCTGGAAATATTTTCCACTGAACCAGAGCTTGTTCCAATCATTTTGGTGCCCTGGGGAAAACTATGGTGTGACTTTAACTTATTGGTTTAGCATAAGCTGTGAACTGTTCTAGAGCACATCTGCCAGAAAAAACAGATCTACAACATACAACAACAGTTGAGATGCACCATGTTGGCTTTCCACAGAGAAAACACAGTCCCATAAGGCCGTTCAAAAATCAGTTCACTTCAGTTTCAGGGGGGAAAACGCCCGACTGAAGTTACCGTCTGACGTAGAGCTTTCAGCAGTTAAATAAGACAAGCAAGACAAGCTGCTCTTAGGACAACCCTTTCGGAAGTTACAAACAACAATAATATCAGCTTGTACAAGAAAACCTTCCCATTGACTATTTTTTGCCAAATTGAATGAAAAAAATAAAAAGGTTAGCACTTACACCAAGCAAAATATAATTACCAAACTGTGAAGGAAACAATAGATACGGGAACTGAATATTAATTTTTCCTTTCAAGACATTGAGTGGTAGGTTCAAAACCAAATCTTTGATTTGTTTTGTAGTTCTTTGAATGGACAGAAATTAGTGTTTAATCCTGAAGTGGAATGAAAATGTTCTCTGACTTTATTTACACATTAAAGACTGAAAAGTTTTCAAACCTACGGTGTTCAATTCTGTAGTTTTAATATGTGAAAAAGTAGAAAGACATCATAAATTTTCATTATGTAAACCTTTTTTTTTTTAAAATGTCGCATGTGGTTAATGTTTTGTTTTGTGTTGTTGATTTCTTGTTTTGTTTTGTATGTCAAAAGGCTCCTAAAACATTGCTTAAAATACTGCAGTGCTTTCAATTCCCTGCTGGACTCCCTGCCTGAGTCTGGGTTCCGGCCTCCTATCGCAGCATATCACATGTTCTAAAGGCATCAAACCCCAGCTGAACCTGTGACTGACAGGTCCAAGCTATCAATCGCTGGCACAGAGAAAAAGAAAGGAAAGAAAAAACAAAAAAATATCTTAAACATGAGCTGGCTTCTCTAACTCACTATCCAGAGCTGGATGATGGTTGAGTTTTTGCAGGAGCAGTGTGCTGGATGTATCTCTCTGCTTTCTGAGCGGGATGTGGGTGGGGGAAAAAAATGGAGAGTGCAGTGCTAGGCTGCTTTCTTCCATTAATCAGTTTGGTGACCCCCATCCTCCACCTCCTACCATTTCCTCAACCCTTTCTCTCTCAACACCAGCCAGGCATCTAATGAAGATTCAACGCATCAGACACCCCTGGGTTCTGACTGATGGCAGACATTTTTTGCTTTCCTGAAGCTATTGATACTAAGAAGGAGGACACGAAGGGGGAGAAATAAAAAAAAAAAAAAATGCAACTTGCTCTCATTTCTCACTGTGATCGTCCATCTGTGAGCCCACAGTGTTGGCGTGATGCCCTGACCTCGTTGTGGCTCAGTTTCTTGTGTTGTCAAAGGTCCGAAAGGTCCGGTATAATGTATTCGTATTAATGTAAGCAAGATTTAATAGAGCTAGAAAACACACAACAAGGTCATCACAGTTGGGTTATCAGATCAAGTGAGCGAAGGAGGCTTAGAAAAATATGAAAAAAGAGGAAGAGGAGAAAGAGACACTGCATTTGTACTAAAATAGCTTTTTCTCTCACATTATCCTTACTTCCTGCTTCCTTTCCCAACAGCTGCTTTGATAGATCATTTTGTCTCCTTAATAGTGCCTCCAAATCCCTGGATGCTCTCCATTTATGTTCTCTCCCATACTATAAGAACTTAGTTGAATCCATCCAAAAGATTAGTGCAGGAACTAAGGAAAAACGAAAGACAAAAAGTCGAAGCTTTACCCAAGAGGACACCAACATACACTTTATTTAGACTTTCTCTTTCTCTTTAGTTTTCTGTCAATATCCGATACTTCCCTTTAGATTTTTTTAAGGAGCATGATATAAATGTTGCAATCCTTCAGGCTTGCAGATGCCTTTCAATCATGGATGAGTGGCGGATAAGTGATGGAAGCCGCCATGGCATGCCGCTTTCTCTTCCTGCTCGTCTGGTTGCCATCTTAACTGCAGGGAAAAGGATGAGAGAGATTTTCTATCACACCCACCACTTCATCACAAGTATCAAGAATGGAGAAGAAAGCGAGTGATGTCTCTGCCAGTTTTGCAGATATATACGTACAGTCCCGGAGACGTACCGGATCAGTCAGAGAAAATCATGAGCGATAACTTTGGTCTGTCAATCAGCCATGCGTGGATAATTCCTTCCTTGTTCTGGGCTTTTCACAGCACATTAATAAAATGATCATGAGTATTTTGATCACACTCTCTGATTGTTTAATATTTATAACATCCTAAGTGTGCATTTAGGAACAAAACTGCATATTGGAGTAGAGTTTTTCCCAGAAAAAGACTAATTTAGAATCTTCTGCTCTCTGGTCTCTGATGTAATTGATAGGCTTTTGGTCTCTGTGGTGGTCCTTTGGAAAGTGTTTCTATTATTTATGCGACACTGGTGAGAAAACACACTTAGTTGTATAGTTTATTAGGACACATCTCTGGTAAACTTTTTTTTCCAACAGCATTGCATTTCTTATTATGCTTGTAATTGTGTCATGAAATGGCATTCAAATTGTGTATAATGCTTCAAGAAATTTCATTCACTAGCTATAGTATGATAAATATTTTTTGACAAACTTGTATCAGGGTATGGACTTTTTTCTTTTGAGATTCCAACCCTAACCAGAGCTCACAAGCAGAAACGGTTGCAGTGGGCCCAGCCGTACATGAAGATACATTTTCAAACAGACTTGTTTGAAAATGATGACTGCTGTGCAACCCTGGATGGTCCAGATGGATGCAGTAGTGGATTGGTGGTGGATGGCCTCCACATTCCAACACGGCTTTGACGTCAGCAAGGAGGTGGTGGAATCATTTTTTGGGCCAAAAATCATGGGGAGAGAGCTGGTCAGCCACTTCAGAGTCCCTGAAGGTGTGAAAATGACCTCAGCAAAGTATATGGACTTTCTGACTGATCACTTTCTTTCATGGTTCAAAAAGAAGAGCCGTACCTTCAGTAGCAAAATCATCTTCATGCATGACGATGCACCATCTCATGCTGCAAGGAATACCACTGTGTCATTGGCTGCTATGGGCATGAAAGGGGAGAAACTCATGGTGTGGTCACCATCCTCCTCTG
>CAEFZY010078588.1:0-59200 GCA_903066815.1 Brachyrhaphis roseni
AAAAAAAGTCATAGTATGTTGCCTAAAATGTGCAAAAAAAGTCATAGTATAGTATGACGTTGAAAAAGTAAAAAAAAAAAAAAGTCATAGTATGTTGCCTAAAATGTGCAAAAAAAGTCATAGTATAGTATGACGTTAAAAAAGTAAAAAAAAAGTCATAGTATGTTGCCTAAAATGTGCAAAAAAAAGTCATAGACGTTTACTTATGTAGAATAAGTAAAAAAAAAGTCATAGTATGTTGCTTAAAATGTGCAAAAAAAGTCATAGTATAGTATGACGTTGAAAAAGTGCAAAAAAAAGTCATAGTATAGTATGACGTTGAAAAAGTAAAAAAAAGTCATAGTATGTTGTCGAAAATGTGCAAAAAAAGTCATAGTATAGTATGACGTTGAAAAAGTGCAAAAAAAAGTCATAGTATACTATGTATGTATGTGTATATATATATATATATACTTTATATGTATGTATATACTATATATGTCGTCGAAAATGTGCAAAAAAAGTCATAGTATAGTATGACGTTGAAAAAGTAAAAAAAAAAAAAAAAGTCATAGTATGTTGCCTAAAATGTGCAAAAAAAGTCACAGTACAGTATGACGTTGAAAAAGTAAAAAAAAAGTCATAGTATAGTATGATGTAGAATAAGTAAAAAAAAAGTCATAGTATAGTATGATGTAGAATAAGTAAAAAAAAAGTCATAGTATAGTATGATGTAGAATAAGTAAAAAAAAAGTCATAGTATGTTGCCTAAAATGTGCAAAAAAAGTCATAGTATAGTATGACGTTGAAAAAGTAAAAAAAAGTCATAGTATACTATGTATGTATGTACATACTATATGTATATATACATACATACATAGTATGTATGTATGTATATATATATATATATTCTTTATATGTATGTGTATACTATATATGTCGTCGAAAATGTGCAAAAAAAGTCACATTTTTTTGTGACTTTTTACTTTACTTTACTTTTTACTTTTATGTGAAAAAGTAAAAAAAAAAAACTCATAGTATGTTGCCTAAAATGTGCAAAAAAAGTCATAGTAAAGTATGACGTCGAAATAGGTCAAAAAACATCATAGTTTAGTATGATGTTGAAAAAGTAAAAAAAAGTCATAGTATAGTATGTCGTGGAAAATGTGCCAAAAAAGTCATAGTACATTTTTTGCACTATGTACTATAGTGCAAAAAATGCACTATAGTACATTTTTTACTATAGTATACTATAGTATACTATATAGTATATATACTATATAGTATATAGTATAGTATATACTATACTATACTGTATAGTATAGTATAGTCATACTATACTATGACTATACTAAGTCATAGTATAGTATGACTTCGAAAAAGTAAAAAAAAAGTCAAGTAGTCTCTCCTCGAAAATGAGGTATAATGACACGTACTATGCATGATGTTAAAAACGATGACATCATCCAATGTGTCAAATGACATACTAAAGTATTATGTCATTTTCTTCTATATCAATGTCATGTTATACTCTCTTAATTTACCTCTTTTTTGACATCATACTATACTGTGTCATTTTAACACATTTTTGAGGTAAGATTATAGTATGTGTTATTTTACCTCAATATCAATGTCATACTATCCTATGTCTTAATTGGTCTCTTTTTGACATCACTCTATCCTTTGTCATTTTACCTTGTTTATCACTTCATAGTATATTGTGTCATCTAATTTTCTTCAACATGCAGCAGGTGCAGGATTGTTAGACACTGAAAGAAGTCCACTGTACTGGTTGTAACACTTGTAGGCTTGGATGAATTGAATGGAAGATTACTTTTACACTGGATTTGATTGCCAAGTCTTAAGATGGCTTACAAAATTTATGAGAAGTGTTGGCCTCTAGGGTAACCCATGGTTACCATTGTGAACTCTGGGCATTATTAGGGACCAATCTCTTTGACAACATCCTTTCACATGAGTATCAGTTTTATTCCTAGAAAACCAAAAAAACAGCAGTACAATTGTTTTATTTGTTGGTTTACCTGGTCCGTGCAGGTTAATTTGCAGGAATCTTTGTTTTAGCATGTGGTTTTACTTGTATGCTCACTCCACCAGCTTGATTCACCTGGTCATCTTCTTCACTCCTTGTCCTATCTTTCCCATACATGATAATGTAACCAGGGTAAAACATGCTGTATTGCTCTTGATGCATAACCATTATGTTTAATCAAATTGTCTGGAGTGGTAATATAGGCCTGTCCTAGCTTCACCCATTCAGGTGTGAAGGGGAGAGTTGGAGACAAAGTTGCTTCTTGTTTCAACTGCTTTTGTTCTATGTTTTTAGATCACAACTACCAGTGAGCTTGGAGCCATGAGGTTTGTCATGCACTGGTCAGTTAATGGAATTGGTGAGTTGTGAATAAAATATTTGTTAGTAGGCTGGTGCTTGTAGCCAATTGTTACGTGAGTCTAATTTGGTAAGCTAATGCAAATCTCTTCTTTATGCTGTGTGTAATATGGAACCTAAACCTGAAATTTAATTATTGGTGATACACTATGATGTAGCTGCATCTAATTTATGTTGACTAGAAGTACATTTTGCTTGTTCCGTTCATTTTATTGCAGACCAGGTGACCCTTATAAGGTTTAAAGGATGGCGAGCAAGTGACATCCAGCCAGGACAACTTGCAAATCCCTCCATACTGGTCAGGCTGTGACACTTTGTGCTTCTTTTCCCTTCCATCTCACCATACTCACACACACACTAGAGACATCCTGTGATTTTATAATAGCCTCAGCTATTAGAACCTGACAGAATAATCTCAGACAGATTCTGGTTTGCTTATATTGACTTCTGGTTTTAACATCCTGTTCTGGAGTGCTTCAGAAGAACTTGCCAATGTATTTGTTACTTGGAAGCACTAAGTCAAACTAACACCACAATTATTTTTTTCTTAGAAACTAGTCATGTCTTTGTTAAGATGGATGTTTCCTTTTCTTAAAAGGAAGTAATTATTTATTTATACTAATCATCCAGTGCTTGTCAAAAATATGACAACAAATCTACACATTTGCAAAACATTCCTTTATTATAAATAAATCTCCTTTTTGTATAAAAACGGGCATGCTTCAACCATGGCATTTTACAGGTTCGCAACTCAAGGCTACAACCCGGATCGCCAAGACAGAAGGAGGAAACACACTCATCTCATTATGCAAGGGCGATCCAAAGACAACGGTGAGACGAGAATGGAAAAAGTTGCCACAACCACAAAAATACTTACAAGTAGAGAACAACAACAAACACTTTGAGTCTCATAGATTTTCTCATACATTTCTCTTTTTAAATATCTTTTAAAATGTAATTTGTTAAATCTGTTTTTCAGCTCCACCTTTGCCCTTTTATATATAATTTCTACACATCTTCAGACCTTTTTTAAAGATATTCATTTTTATTTTTTTTAAGCCTTTTTGTGTTTTTTGCTGTCCATTGTCTTGTGGTATGTCACTTTATGGATTTTTTTTTCTTTAAACAGGTAAGTTCATGGCAGGACCAATGAGCTGAGAGTAGCAGCAAAGCAGGCACACTGACTGGCTGTTTGAGTGGTCCCAACTCTGTGGTTTTGATGGGTAACGAATACAAAATGTCTCATGCTTGATTTCCGTTGGGCGATCTGTGCATTCACTGTTTTGTCCCCCGGCAAAATCAGTTGTGATCCACACTTCCTCCTCTTTTACTCAGAAGACCTGTCCTCTCCCTCCGTAGTCCCGTCAGATGGCGTGATTGCTGTAGCTGACGTATGTTGTCTTAGTTGACGAAGCTGCAAGAGAAGGAGAAACATTAAACAAAAGTATTAAGAATAAAGCTCATTAGCAATGTCATCACGTCCGCACATCACCCGAATTGTGGAGGCTTCGAAGAGTACAGGTGCCTAACCAATATGCTGTTATACATTCATACACATTCATAATTTGCTTTGTTACAACTGGTTGCCTGTAAAAATCAGGGTCATCCACCTGTAGGATGTGTTTCTGCTGTAGGTACAGGGAAGCTGTTATATAAAAATCCTGGGAGAAAATCTGTTGGTACAATGTGCTTTTAGCACCTCTATAGCAAACCTTGAAAATAAGTTAATTAGTACTTTAGCTAAAAAGAATAACTCTTATGGATAAAATGTTGTGGCACTTGCATTGGTATACAGTGTCAAATGTCCAGTTTTCTAGAGAAAATTCATTTGGATTGGAGAAACATCTGAAACAAATGCCTAAAAAAACATTGCTCTATGTTAAATATGAAGTGACAATGGTGAATGTTTCTATTCTGATCAATAAAGTTGTTTAAATGTGTAGTTATAAAAGTTTGGTGTTCTCTTACTCACTGTTGGTCTCCATGCTCTCACACAGTTCGGTCTTGACTTCTCCGTTTGGCCTGTCTCCTCCCTTCTGGGTCAGCTTTCCCGACATGGTGGCTGCTGTGACGATTGCCTGTAAAAAAATATAATAAAAGTTGCTTAAATTATCCAGTATTTCAATTAATTGCCTACAAATAACTTTTGGTTCTTTAACTATGCAATCGGCTCTATTACTGGATGGTTTAATCTAATTGAAAATCTGTGGTAAAACCTATAAATTAATGTTCACAGACTTGCAGAAGTTGTTTCCATAGATGTCTGGGACTACAGAATACAAATGCTATTTATCGTTTTGCTTCAGTTATGTGTAGGTCGTCCTGATTTATTAAATTATAAACGATGCATGGATGTTTGTGGCAAAAGGGATATGAATACTTGTACACTATGTGTACAAGTAATTAGTACAGGATTTTATGCACCAATTTGGTAATTTCCCTTTCTTCTGCCTCGTGTCCGTCTCTGAGACTGACTGGACTAAATCCCCAGTCTGCACTTCTGTGCACCAACAAATGTAATCCCGACACCTGCTTGAAAAGTGAAGCTAATCCATCATCCCAGGCAGCCTCATATCGTTTCTGCAGCTCTGTCTTTTCTTTCCCTACAACGCCAAGAAACACCGGATGTGTGTTTTGTTCAGCCAAACAAGTGAATGCAGGCAAGATTCACATTTCAGGCCATTAGTTCTCAATTTCTTTTGCTTTTCACTTTGATTGTCTGTGTGTATCATTTACAGATACACCAATTCTATGTTACCATAAGTTCAGGTTGGTAAATTTTAAAAGCAGCTTACCTTAAAGCTACGTTTCCTTTTGGGCACGTTCTGCTCCGGGTGGAAGAGGATGATGTAGACCTTGGGCATGTAGAGCATCCCCAGAGATACAGAGGCAGAGAGGCTGAGGGAGATTGTCAGGGTGGTAGTTTGGATATACATCTAGAACAAGAGATACATACAAAGAGAGAGAAGATGTGAATATTACACATTTCGACCATACTGAAAAAATATGCCTGAATATACCAGTGACACAAAATAAATCACTTTGTTTCAATGTGATGCAGATTAAGACAAAGTACAATAAGTTACAGTAAAACATTATTTTTATGCCTGACATTTATATTTAAGATCTTATTATTAATATGTTTCTTCTAACTAGAACTAATTACTGTTAAGTTGCCTAACATCACTAAACCAAACATTTTCTAGAAGAAACGGATTTCTTGGTCCAATGTGAATAATATACATCATGCAAGCCAAATTACAATATGGCAAGTTTTAATGCTGACCAAGACCACACAGAGCAGATTGACCACCCAAGCTAATACTACAGCGATGTCTTCCAATGTATCCCACAGGATCCACATGTACGCTGAGATCCAAGACCACTAAACTGCTTTCGCAAAAGTTGATCTGGGATGGAATGGCCAAGAGACCAAAAATCAGAGGTGACCACACTATCACTGTTAAAGTGTGTATTTACATTGATGTCTTTACTATTGCATCTGTGTACTCTGCAAGTGAACTGAGAGACACGTTGGGGAACAAAACTATATGAGTTTGGATAAAGTTTGACCATCGTGGGACCAGACAGCAACACAAAAACTTCATCCTTCAGAGCCTTATTCTTGAAGAACAGCAGCTCCCTCCAAAATATGTACTCTTATTTATTCACCTGAGAGTTGACAGTCACATTGTCAGCTACTGTCCACTAAAGTAATCTAGATTGCAGACACTGAAACCGTGACGTGTTCTGTTGCCGAGGTGTTGATAAAATTATGTTTCAATAAATCTTTGTTTTGTCAGTTAGAATCAATTCTCCAAACTAATATTGAACAAAGGCATGGCAAAAAAACACACCAAAAAAACCAAAACAGAAATCCTCAGACAACACACACACTGCAGTGGACTGAACACTACCCACAGGTCCTCGGTAGGTTTTAGAGAGTAGTTTGGAGGAGGACAGATGTAATGACGGGCTTCACCCACAATCCTGACACGGCTGACAAGCTCTCAAGGCACGGGGCTTATCAGGCGAGTGCTACCCTCGGTGTATATAATATGGAGGAGTAAAGGACAAGTGTGGTAAAAAATGTAAGATCGCCAGAAGAGAAAAGCAATCGAGCGATGGGAGGCAGGGAGGAAGCGACAAAAGTTGTTGTTTCGGGACGTTGTAAGTGCAAAGAAAAGAAGAAGAAGGTTACTTGTAGAGACATTGATCAAGAGAGAGAAAGAGACAAAAATGCACAACGCTGTCAAATGGCACTCTTGCAATGAAAAATTCAGAGTTGATAAGCACAGTAAGACAAGAAGTGGAGAAAAAAAGTGTACAGCTGCACTATCTACTGCAGCGCTTTTACTTAGAATAATGGTTAATTTCTTTATAATAGATGAGACCAATTTCATAGATTTTTTCCAATAAATGGATAGTAAGGAAAAAGTGTAAAGGAATTATGAAGCCAGATAATTAACTTTTAGATTAACTATTTATATATCAAACAATTCCAAGATTGGTTCTTTGCCAGAATAGCTCCAACTATCCCAACATTCTCAGCAAGGTTTCTATATATTGTTAGTAGTTTTATGTACGATTTAAATACAACATGGTAAAGGCCAAATTATTTAAAATATACAAAAATACATTAAAACCTATAATTAAGAAGGTTTATGACAGTAAAATAACCATATTTGATGGGTTTAGGGTTGTGGTGTATATTTTAAGTCAAATGGTACCAAGTTATACTGAAATGCTCATTAAAACTTTAATCAGTCCAAACAAAAACTTTTTTATTGAATTAATTTTTCACTTTAACAAACCCTCACCTTGGCCGCGCTGCACAGAGTCAAATTAGTTTTCATCCAACCTAACAGTAGCAGCACACAGATGCCCCGGGGGCAAGGTGATCACACTGATGGTGGTCAAAGGGGAAGAGGACAGCACAGCAAATCCTGAGGCAAGTCAGTGCAAGCAAACCCAAGAAGTTATGCATTTAAAAAGACTAATTTAAAGTCAAAAACAGGAATTCAAAAGGTAGAGGTTAAAGGATCATTCACAAGGCTCCCCGAACACATGCAAGACATTTGAATCTGTCTTGTCTTTTTCAAAAATAAAGTAAAAATGAACTTGTGGGAATTTGCAAGAGTAAACTCTCAATTCATTTATATTTTTCCAGGATTGTTTTTTTGTTTGCACGGCAAACTTTGTCAGCGGTCTGCTCTGCAACGAGTGGTGATGCTCATGTAAGTGTATTGCTGCACTAGAAAGGAACAGATGGAGAAAAAACAACTTATTTTCACACCCGGTGAGGTGGATGACTCACTGCTCATGAAATAAAAGAAGAGATTCAAGGGACAACAAGAGAGGAGAACAGAATAACAGGAAAAAACTGAACAACACTGCAAAGACAAATAATGTTCCCTAAAGAATCATAAACGGTACAATATCGTGTTTTCCAGCTGAGCTTCAAATTGTTTAAATGTCTGGAAGATTTATGTTTACAGTCATCTTGAACTTTTAACATGTTATTTTTCTATCTGGAAGTCATTTGACAAAAGGACTATTAAATTCATAATCTAAATATGAAAACTAAAAAAAGACATGGTCGTTCAACTAAGTTGCCAGGTTGGGCAAGGAGAACGACTAAAAGAAGCCACAAACATTAACAGAACAGATAGGAAGAAATTTTTGTTATTCAAAATTTTACAAGAGGATATATGTCAACAGAATTTCAAACACCATCGTCTCTTATCAGGCCACAAGTAGCTGAACCTTCCTGGTTAAAACAAACTCAAGTTTGGCTTTAATGAGGACGTAGCCACTTCAATGGCTGCTACGTGACTGAGCACAGCCGGGTCCAGAAGCTCCCGCTTAAGGCATTATTCACTTCTCCAGTCCCTGCCGCCATCCAACAATGTACAGTAAAAGTCCCCATTAATCAGTGTCTGTGTAAGACTGTAATTCGTGGGGCACACGGCTGATGGTGACAGGCGGTTTAATAGTTCGACCACACGTTAATGGGTGCGAAGGGAGCCGTCTTCTCTCAGACGACTTGTGTAACGGCTGTGGCGTTACCTCTAATGTAAATAATTAGTCTGACGTGGTGTGTGCTCAAAATGTCACTTGGAAACACGTTGCACTAATAAAGAATGAGATGAATGCAGATAAAGCAAATTTAAATTTTATGCAGACCCTTCAAATTCTGTGGGCTGATGCAATCAACATGACCTACACCAACTTTCACACGTGTCAAAAGTATTCCTCTGTGAACATCTGCTCAGCAATACTGCACAGCTTTACATGCAGTACACAAAATACCATACTTAATTACTTCTCATAAAACTCTCCTGTATAATTTTGAGTTGAGTATGCATTCTTCTTTCACATCTGTGAGGTATTAGAAATGAATAAGATGACGTGTGATTACTGGGAAATGACAAGGTGAGACAACAGAGTGAATGGAAACAGCCGAAACTGATACAACTGTGGAAAACCTAATAGATTGAATGGAAGAACCAGAACAGAACCCACTTCAAGAATAACTCAACAAAAAGAAAATGATTGCAGACATTTTCTGTTGCTACTTAGAAACAGTAGCAACAGCAAAACGGATATAATGAAACTAAATGTATAGTCTACAATGAAAAAGACCAAAAATCTACATGTGTACTTATGAAGACTTAAAGCCAAGACCAAAAATATAAAACACAAAATGCTCATTGACATTAAATTATCTAACCCAGGTATATTTTGTGTTCACTGAAGTTTTTCTTATCAATCCTGTGAGAACAGCTATTATACTGAAATTAAATTGCACACTCAATTTATTTACTAATTATATGATTTCTGAAGAAAACTGGTTAGAGGATAATATACTTTGGTGTATTAGGCCAAACACAAGTGATTTTTATTGGTAAAAAACCCCCCAAATAACTGAGAAAACAATGCATCGTTTTTCTACATTTTCATAATTGTCCTATTTTGTGTTTACATTTGTGTTTAAAATCCCACAGAAGCATATTTAATGTCAACCTGTGGTTGACGTGTGAAAACTTGTTTAAGTCAATTTAGGTTAGAATTGAGGTGATGCAGCTAAACATGCTCAAACTAAAAGTCACAGTAAAGAAGAAAAAAAACGTAATATTCTCACGTTACACATTTTGGCTTCACTTCTAAGCTCCTTTAGTTTGTATGCTCAATGAACTATATTTCAATGAACTAAAGAAAATAGATATTTTCTGTTTCCCTGAATATTATCAATGATGCAATGTTAATCCTTTATTAGTAAACACATCTCATAGATGTTTATGCCAGCCATCAATAAATTCGTAATACTTGTGAAAAACAATACTTTTAGGCTAGGTTTATAAATGACTGAAGTGTGCATGGGGAAATACTAGCTTTTCATGTCTGATAAACCAAGAATTGAAATGCTCTTTGTCGTAATGCTGCATCTGCAATTACAGCGACTGTTTTCGTACCCAGAAGTGAGAAAAAGGGTGTGGAAATCAAAGAGCTCTGGCAAACAAGAAGCTTAACTTGGCCAATAGAGACAAAGAGATGTAGTGGAGAGAAACAGGGGAAGAAAATAATAAAGATGCGACGCAAAAACAAAACATTATTAAGTGAAAATAAGACAATTGAACAAACTAGAGAGAAAAAAAACTCCACATTACTGAGAACAAACATTGGCCTTCAGGAAGAGAGACAGATGAAAGAGCGAACAGACGCTCAGCGACTGAACTGAGGAACAAAGTCCTGTGTCGCTTGTTGCCATGGGGTCTAGTTTGTGACTCAAAAATCTTCTCTTGAGCGACTGACGTGGAGGGCAATACAGTTCAAGATCGACACGGCTTCAGACTCCCTTTATCACGGCATGTGGTTTTAACAATCAATAATGGCATGCTGCTCCTTGATATTGGCATCGCTTTTGCCCATAAAGTATTTTACAGCTATGCTAAAGTCTAGCCTTAATTAAAGCAAACTAGGCGAATACATCAGCTCTTTTCCCTTTTCATTCTTTTTGATGCGTGTTCTCCACGTTTTTGCTTCATCAGACCACACTCTTCTTGCCATTACCGTTTTGCCCTTTTAAGCATCGCATCATTTAGCAAGCTGATTGCAGACAAGCAAGGGTGTCCTTGGCAAGTGGCCTGGTTAAAACAAATATTTTGGAAGCAAGTTTGACTTTTCAAATTGCCTGGGGGATCTCAGCCAATTTCAGAGACAAGAGCTGCGGAATTTGAAATGCTTCTGTAACCCAACAGAGGTAGAGCTGACCCGTTTAAAACCCCAATGTCAGAAGCTGTCTTCTGATCTGGATGGGCAGTAGGTGTGACAAGGGAACACTGGCATATTACCAGTGATTTATTATAGTAAAGAAATGATTGATACTGTGTGTAAAATGGATATTAAACTTTGTTTTGTTAAGCTAATTTCACCAGGTCAGGTTTAACGCTTCTTGCTCTGGCAAGAATCCTCACTCTGAGAAAAACAACGTGCATTTAACAGGAGTTAATATTGCCATTAACTGCACTGAGTATTTTCTACCCATAAACACTAATAGTAAACCACTGCCTTTGCATTTTCGTGTTTCTACCCTGTCTTCTAAATTTTCACAAATCATTCTGCAAGAGGTCACTTCTTGATAAAAGCTAGTTTTTCTTCACTGTGATACATCTATTATTAGGCCTCTGCAAAAGGAGGGATTTCATCTAACTGAATGCCAATGCATTTAGCTGAATGTCCTTAACCTTTTGCTAACTGGTGGTGTAAACTGAATTTGAGTGAATTAGTTGTTTACATGGTCATATAATAATGGACAGATCTGCAAATTTCTGGGAATTAATTTGACATACATATTCTGAAATGAATTGCCTTCCAATGCAACATTTTTGATGACAATTTGATTGTGAAGGGGGAAAAAAAAACTTTCATACATTCACGAAAAATAGCTTTGACAACAGTATATCAAGAAACAAACATCTGCTTCCACTGGACAACAATGTCAGAGAGAAATGTTTTATCCTGACCAAGCATGTGGTAACTGTGAAGAGGAACCACTCGCAGGCGCAATACGGGCAGCCATCTGCTTCAGCCACATAGGGGGGTGAGAGGAATGGAAGTTACAGAAGAATTAGACTAGGAGTACTTTCTACATAAAAGCTCAACAAACTGTACAGAGTTATTGGCGGTAATCGTTCCAATGCTGGCTTCTCTCAGGAAAGAACACCAGCAAAAACAAACAAACAAAAAAAAGCACAGACTTATTTTCTTCAGTAATTAAAGCAAAACACAAATTATTTTGTACAAAGCTGCACTAACTGGGACAGGAAATATATAGAAACTCAGAATGTAAGGAGAGTTTATTTCCATTCATTTAAAGGGTGACATGTTTGTAGTTTTGGCTATAACTAAGAATGATGGTGTGAGCATAGTGTTTTGTAGAAAAATCCAACACTGTTAACTGAAAAATATCTAATTCAGCATTTTTTTAATTTTAGTTGCTCTTTTATGACAGAAAAGTCTTACTACTATGCTTACCAGTATTACTTATTACAGTAATTCAACACAAAAAAGCATTACCTCCTATATTTTATGTTGTTAGAAGAAAAGAAAGACTAGAGCTAAAAAGAAAGTTTAAGAAACTTTTTAAACTTTTCTAAACAGCATCTCCATTTCAAATAAGTGCATTCTTCTGCCACTTGGTGTAAAAAACATTGACAGAGTCTGTGTTGGAGGGCAATATCAAAACCATTGGTTTGTGGCCGTACAAAAAGGTACCGAGACAGAACTTACAGCAATTACAGCTTTTTAAGCCCTTACTTGGTTTAGTTCACAAAGGTGTCTTCTTTAGGAACACATTCCCGCTACAAAAGTGACAAAGGAAGGCAAGAAATGTGTATGATTTTTCTAAAATCTTTGCACTTGAAAAATGTGGGTTTTCTTTAGTTTCTTTTTATCGAGAGCTTGTTAAAACCTCCAGTAACACTTTTTTCACACACATATTCTGCACACATTTCACACAAGTTGAACACGGTCAACATATAAATAAAAAAAAACCTGACACAAGACCGTCTACCACATTGTGTCAGTGCAGCTAATTGGGCCCAGGCTAACTGGTCACAAGTGCCTCATTACCTTCTACAAAAAAAAAAACACTTGGACTTTTTTTCCCCTCCATCTAATCCATGCAGCTTTAGCATCTGTGTTTGGGTTGAAAAACTGCATAGCTCATATCATAATAATGTGGTAAATGTGTATTTCTAATACGGCAGCTTGTCAGTTCAAGATCTTATTTTGTTTTAAAACGTAAATGAGTTCCAGCCCAAAGTCAGAATAAAGCAGGGGTGATTGATTATGTTGCGCGTATTTTATGTAACATATTTTCCAGGTACATGGTGCCATTTTACAGCATAATCAAGTTACCTTTTTGTGAGAGGCATACCACAAAGAGATTCAAGGATTCCTAAATCATGGATCAAAGAATCAAAGCAGCACTCTAGGTACATTTTCCAATGAGGGAATGATAAACATGACATAAAGCTAAAGCTATGTAGATTTTACAATATACACTCGTCCCACTCTCCTCTTTAAAGTTGTATCTAAAAGGTCTGCTGCACTGTGAGAGTGGGCAAGTTGTCAATCACTTCTTTTTTCCACTCTTCACTTTAAACTAGCATGACAGAGGGCCCACTGTGCACAGCTCCACCTAATTAAAATACCAAACTGAACCCTATGTGAAACAGGACAGGCTTTATTTCTGCCGCTGTGTCATAATGACAAGTTATATTACATTTAGAGACTGTGTACTTTGCACTGATGGCACACAAGTAAAACTGTTGGACAGGCAATAGACAACCTGCAAACATATTCACATTGCTTTAGCTTTTTTCACACTGTCAAACAGCAAATATCTGACATTTTTTTTAATTTATGCAAATCCAACATAAGAAGTATATAACGGGTAGAAGCAAAATGACCTGGTTTTGATTTCATTTTCTGCACATTTAAGCCTTCGTAGCTTGCAGAGCATTTGCATTCAGCTCTTTGCTCCCACATCAGTTATAACAAGTGTTTTTGAGGAATTTCTCTACCAACTTCCCACATTAGCGTCCAAAGGTTTTGGCCATTCTTATTTGCAAAAAATACTTTGGCTAGGTCATTGTAAACATCATTGTGCTTTTTCCACAACATTCCATCATAGATTTGGCTGCATGTTAAGAATTGTCAGTCAGCTGTAAAATCAACATTCATATTAAACTCGACCTGGTTCTTGATCTAGCTTGACCTCACCATCAATTGTGAATAGAATCCCCACAGTATGATGCTATTCATTGGAATCTCTCCAACCAAACTACTATATCCCAGGTTGTTGGTGAAAATATCAAAAAACAATTTCCTTGAAAAAAAAGGAAAAATTGCTGTGTTTTATAGACAGACTACTGGGCTAAAATAAATTGCTACACTGTCAGAATGAAGATCTTTGTTAAAATTTGGGAGAGAAAACAAAGACATACTGGAGATATCTGTTCAGTTGATATCTGCATTGTAATGCATGATTTATAAGCTGATATGTAAGAAAATAAGAACTTTATTGAATATTTTTGAAGTTTATATTTTGAATTGAGTTCTCTTATTTTCATAAATATTTTAACAATATGAATAAATGATGATATAACAAAGTATGTGAGATCTTCTTATTTCAGGAGCGTCAGTTTTATAAAGCCTGATTGAAAAGCGATGCCGTAAGAGCCGCTTTGTCAATCTCCTATTTTATTACAAAGAACAAGCATTACAGCTGCTGTGCTCTCACTTGGGCTATTCGAGTTTTCAGTACACTGTTGGCTTCTGTGTGCAAAAAACATGCTGAGTGTTCCCCAAAATGGTGAATCAAACATCTTCTGAGAAACTAAATTGTCAAATTACTTTTCTTTTCATTTAGATGTCACCTTTAGTTTAGATCTCAGACCTTTTATCTAATCTGGCATAAAATTCAGAGGAGCTCTGGTTAAATAAAACAGGACATGTGGAGTCAAAAGGACTCCATTGAGCGTTACTCATAAGAGGGAGGTTATCCATCCAGATACCAAATGATAAAAGAACACCTGTAATCTATACAGCTTCATTCAGAATGACTCACATTGCATCTCTATTTCAATTTGACATTTTGATCTTTGATCTACAGTTATCAATCTATGCACATTCATCAGCATGGACACAGCTTTTTATCTTTCATGTTTAATAACTATGTAAATCTTACGATTCTTCATCTGAGGTAAAGTAAGTTGGCACACCCACACTTTCCAATTCTTTCCCTCTTTGCAACATTTTGTCTTGCATGTCTACTCTGAAATATATTTGCAAAGTTTAACACATTAAACTATCTTTCTTTATTTTTATTTGAACATTGTTTTTCTTCCAGTTTGTCCACTACGATTATAGACATAAATCTGTTTGGGCGCAGACAATCAACCTGACAAAGATTCCTATGAAGGTTGTGAAGAAGGGGAAGATGACTTTGTGAAGGGTAAATATTGACCATTTTTGGTCCTCACATACTTCAGGAAATAAGGTGTAATCTTTGAACATGAACAAAAATAATACAGGTCAATATTACGAGACGAATCCTCGAGATGCACATTGAAATTGGCAGGTGACCAGAATCGGTCTATTTGCTGCTTGACTGGCCCTGACTGGTGAGCAGCAACTCATAAATTCAAAATTCTGGGGCACAGCATGGCTAAGGAACAAGCACAAAACATAAGGAGGTTTTAGTCCTTGACACAACTGTCCTGGGTTCAATTCCTGACCCCGGTAAACTTTCTGCATGTGTTCCTCTCCTTTTTCTCTCTGCCCTTCCTCTTGACCAGCTATTACTGAATAATGACCACTTATGCCACTAAAAAACCAAAAGAAAAAGTTGAAAATTTAGCTGGTTTTACAACCTGTGCAGTGGTGTTAATTTTAACAGCAATTTTTAGGAATTGTGTTTCAGTCTTATGACTAAAATGTCATTTAGCTTTAGTCATAATTTAGTCATAATTGTTTTAGCAGTGGATAACATTTTTGTTGACTGAATCTACTGTCAATTTAGTTGACAAAATTATATGTAAAATCCAAATTTTTTTGCAAATGGTTGGTTATTTTCTGAATATACAATACATACAAAAACAAATTTAACTTTTCTTAAAAAAAAAGTTTTTTCTTAACCTTGTTTTCAACAACAAAATACTTCAACCAGTTGGCCTGATCTGCTTGAAAAATTTAATACATTGCCAATAACTAATTGCATATCACATTCTTTATAAAACTGTTACTGCAAATCTAAAACAATCACATATAACAGTTCACTTACTAAAAAATAAAATTGGCTAATAGTGATGTCTTTATCATTTAAACTCAACATTTAAGAAAATCAAATCACAATATTCTACTACAAACATAACGGAAAACCAAAACAATAATAAAGTTCCACCATGTCAGACTCAGGAGATGATTGTGGAAGTTGTAAATCTACAATTTAGCTGCAGTGGATGATTTTAAAAATATAAAACTATAAAAGCCTCTGAATGGGTAAAACTCAATCAAACCAAAGCTGTAGCTTTCAGAGGTAATCATTTAGATGACAAGTATTCTGAAGGTTCCTTTTCATTCTAAACAAATCTAATACCAATCATGTTACAGTGGTGATGACCTCATTCCACTGATAGTCATTTTGAACAAACACTGCATCACAGTGCACCTTCCCTTACACCTATTCTATGAAAGTTTTGGTTTTAGCCCCTCGTCTGTAATAGAATGTGCTGGATTTGAAAATATTTGTAGCCTTTTGAAATTCGCTGAGTTAAAGTACAGGTCTACATTTCCCAGGGTATACACTGATGTTTACAGTTACTTATGCTAATGAATGCTAATCTCTAATCAAAAACAATAAAGAACTTTAAAATTATGGATCTGTAAAGAATTTTTTTTATTTTACTGGAGCTGTTCGTTCACATGCGACTCTGCTTCTCCTAACATGGCTAATTAATTGATGCTCATGCAGGTAAGGCTATGAAAATATAATTGGACTTCCTTAATTGCAAATTGGGTATAATTTGTATTGAAAGGCAGAAGTTACACAAACACAGAAGACTGGCTTTATAAAATTTGCTTAACATTTTGATCAAGGATCGATCGGGGTGATTTTCTTTCTATTTCAGGTAGAGTTGAGTGATTGCTGTATACCTGAAATTAAAGAGATCAAGATAAACCTATTGAGGCAAAGCGTCTTAACGAATCACCTTGAAATACGAAGAGGTGATTTAGGTACAAAGACACCGGATTTAAGAAAGAACATTCATATATAGCCTCACAGTGAGTGGTTTTGCAAAGGTGAAGCAAAATGGTTGCCTCCTGCTCTGCAGGAGACATGAGATAACAAGTCCCCCTTATTAAAGACACCTGGAGCAGACCAAGAGACGAAGCTCGCATGGTGACAAAAGGAGAAATTCAAGTGAAGAGGAAGACAGAGCAAACAGACAAGGGAGAAATAAATTGGGCTTCTACCCACTGCATCCCGCAAAGTAATGATGAGGCACATACAGAGAGGTAGTTGGAGAGAGAATGCATCCTGTGGTTTGAGTTTCTAGCAAGCAGGGAGAGGAAACACACACTTGAACATTTACACCACACAACCTTTCACATGTCTGCAGGGTGCAGAAGAAGCGATATGAAGCCAAAATCCTCTGCGTGGCAGCGTGACCTTTTTCAAAACAATGCTTCAGCGCTCAGTGATGGTAAAGGATCCATCTCACCGTTTCTTTCTAGTTTCATCTCCCACTTTCTTATTCTTTCACAGCTAGTCTTCATGTAATTCTTTGTGTTTGAAACTTTCTACTTCAGCTGCTTTTCCTTCCCATGTAGCATTTGCCATCTCCTCTCTCTCTGTTCTTTTTCCTGCTGGGATTCAGAGCCAGGTGTGTATTCAGGAGTGCTGAGACCAGGATCACTATGCAGGCCACACTACAAGGTGACCAAGAATGCTTTCCCCGCACAAATTGCAGCCAAAACCATCCAAAACACAAAGCAGTAAGAGGTTTTGCAGGCAAACGCATAACCACATGCACTGTTATACCACCTCTGGAAGCTTCACGAGACTCAATATCTGACAAGAATGCTTAAACTAAGGATGGTAAGAACTAAACATAAGAACAAAAAAAACTTTCCAAATAAAAAAAGATTTTTCAGACACCAACATTATGTTTAACTTTTACATTGAATGCCTTGCTACATTTGACAACATGAATGTTTGAGGTCTTTCAAAGATATTACACAGATACAAAATCACTACTGTTATTTGGATCTACTTTCTTTTATCACAGTAAAAGGTAACACAGCAGCAACCTTTGAATGGCCGAAAGGAAAATATACATGAAGGGCACAGAAAAGACAGAAATTTCAGAAAGTGACGCAGGAGCAAAATTATTCAATGCAAACAAGTCCATCTTTAAGTAAAAACAAAAAAAAAAGGAATATTTTAAGGTGGCCTAGTCAAAGTCTACACGTAGATGTAGTCCAATTAATATGTAGTGACTCTAAGCCGGCTGTTAAGTGTGGCTGAATTCAAACGATTCTGCAGACAGCAGCAGGCAAAAATGACTCTGCAGCAGTATAAAAGAATATAAAAAATGCAAAAGAAATATAAAAAAACTGTCAGGTACTGTCAGACCTCGATGACAGCTATTGTTGCTAAAAGTGGCGAAACCAGTAATGAGGTTTAGGGAGCAATTACTTTTTTACATAGAGCCAGGTTGATTTAGAAGGCTTCATTCCCTTATAAATGAAACTATCATCACACTGCATTTTGCATCGACACAGGTCATCTTCGCCTGGGATTAAAACTTGTTTGATGGTCTGAAAAACGTAAGGGAGCCAATTATTTTTTATAGAACTGTATATGAAAGCATTCAGAGGGCATAACTAACCCAAAACTGTATCCTTGTCACAGATGAACCTATGACCAAGTACCAAAACTACACTATTAAGTATTTCAGATCATAAAGTTAATCAATATGTGAATCTATCTGTTCTTTTAATGTCCCAACTTCAGTGTAGCCATATTTATCCTCCCCTTTATCTGAAAACAAACTTATACACTTGGTAGAGCTCTCCTCATTAAAGCCCCATCAGCAAGTCACATCATTACCTGTTTACTCCTTTCACTCCTCTCTCTCCTCCCTCTCTTCTGCTCTCTCTGTTAGCCAGCCAGCTGCCACACACTCCAGAGGATATTCCAATTAGAAACAACACACAGAGACGTGCAAATGTGTGGCACTGGAAATTCCAATTAAATCCAACACACAACGCAAACACACTTTACCGCATATGCACATGAAGTTGCCGGTGGACATGCTAATTAACGGAGCAAACATGGGTTGGACGCCATTCAGCCACTCCAGTGAGAAACAGTGAATAATGTGCACACAAACACACACACACACACAGATTCAGACGAGGCCTTATAAGGTCACCAAAGCACACACATCATCTGTATGATGTGGCAACCATAAATGGCAAAAACCAAGAAACGATATAGAAAGTCAGAGGCTCACGCCGTCATTCACAATCAGTGGTTTGAAGGTTAAAGAAGCTGTGAAGCAATAAGAAGACCTGTTTGAAACCATTAGCCAAGTGAAGCTTCCATGTCGGCAAAGCAAGCAAGTGACCTTATTGTCTGGTTATACTCGTCAGAACTTATTGTGAGGATGTGGGAAGATGAGAACAAGCACTGTGGCGCACTAGAGGACAAAGAAAAACTCAGAGATTCACTTCAAACTTCCTGCAATAATAGCTTCCCCGAAACACACAGGATTATTTGGTAAAAAACTAAACCAAGCAAAAGGGAAAAAATACTGTGAAAGTTTGATTTCCCCAATGTGTGATTAGACTGGATCACTTTGATGTGAGCTGTTTTCCACATGACTAAGAGTGGTATGCTGTTTGAAAGAAAAACAGGCTCAGTTGTAAAAAAAAAAAAAAAAAAAAGGAAGAATAAAAATTGCTTGACTGACACTGCAAAACAAGGAGAGATAAGGGTCGACATCAAATTTCTGAGGAAAGAAAGAATTGAAAATCAAGGAATGACTTGAAAGTTTTAGGATGAGTCAACCACAAATTTCTATTTTATCGTAATTTTATGTGAGAGACCAGCACAAAGTAATGCAAGAATGTAAAGTGGAAGAAAAATTATACAGTGTGTGGCTTGCATTTGTATTCATCTCGCTTAACCTTGATACCGCAAAACAATACATTGTGTAATGAATGGTTCTCAGAAGTCACCTAATAAATTGAGTCAAATTGGTATTTAAATTCAGTACGATATAGCTGTTCTGTGAAGTAAGTAAACTTTACAACTTGCAAACGAAAATGCATGCCACACAATACATCATCTTTGTCCACTTCAGTGATAATGGTGAACTTTAGTGTTGTTTTTCCACACACAGTTACAACAAACTACAATAAAGTTTGTGGTTGTCACAAAAATGAAAAGGTTTAAGTGGTATAAACACTTTTGCCTGTCAATCACCCATTTATATAAGCGAGGTATGTGTCAGCAAGGAAATACCTAAAACATGTCAACTGGTCCTGAGGAGCAAGTTTAACCCATGTTTCAAAATAGCTTTATGAAATTGTTTACATACAAGATGATATCACACAAGGTCTGTGAAACACCCACAGTGCAGCAAACCTATTTATAACTATAGCAGTACGCCAGTTTATTTATGTCTAAAATAAATACCCATTTACTTCACAAATGCATGTATGCTCAGTTTTGTGAAGCAAAAAAAGAAAAAGACAGCTGCAATCAATGTCCTTCCATGAATCTCAATGAGCATATGAAGTGTTTTATTGTTAAAGCCAGAACAGTCACACCATCAAGGAATAGAATCAATAACACACTGCAGCTCCAGATTCAGAAACAAATAACAGCTTGCTATGTGCGAGTTGTTATAAATCAACTTAGCTGTATCGACATTCGCTGCGTGTGTCAGTTTCTGTGGCTGCCTTTTAAACTATGGAATTAAGTTGGTTAAGTAAGTCAGAGAAATCAAATATGTAATGTTTGTGTCTTCTTTTCATTTTAGGTATTCAGGTGTGTAAAGACACATCTAAGTACTGTGTATGTGCATGTTGGTCTATATGAATTTTCTTTACTATGTGTGTATGATATAGTTTGACTTTTGAATTGTAGCTGGAATCCAATTACAGAATCTAATGTTTTTTGTTATAACCGAAAACCAAGAAAGACAATTCAGTAAAATACAGTGAGGTGCAAACAGAGTGTTGAGAAGTCACAGATAATTCTAAACCCGCGGCTGTGAACAACAGCGTATATATAGAAACAAACATCACTTGATTTAGAGAGTTTCTCTCTGCTGCCTATAAAACAATTCAGGCATTTAAATCTGTAGGCATAAACTGGAAATTGTTTATATGACTGTTGTAGAAATTCTCAAATTGCAACTATAGATTTTCAGATCAGTCTCTCTCTGCAGACAGAAATTCAGATTCCATGAAAGCTTAGAGAAAAATAGAAACACGTCAAAAGGGCAGAAATGGAAAAAAAAGATAAAAATCAACAATTTCTGTAGAAAGATTTTCAGGTTTTCTTTTCAAAATATACTAGCTGAATTCATGGCGAAATCACCCCATGTTTTAAATAGGAGTTTCAGAAGTTTTAAAATGGTAAACTTTGTGTTTGAATTCAGCTGCTCAGTAAATCTGAGCCGTTTCTGGGTGTGGGGGAATGTTTCACAGCTCATCAACATACTGGGCTTATTGGCTATTCACACACTCTTGTTGTTGGTTTCGGCCAATAAGGTGAAAGTTTGAAAGGAACATGTGGTTAATTGATTTAAGCACTAAAGTTCAGGGCTCACAGACAACTCCATGACAGACAAAGGCTCACAAAACAAAATCTCACAATTATTACTTGTGGAAAATGGAACAAAAGCTGAAAACTTCTACAAATACATATTTCTAACCAGATATGCCAGATAAAAGCTACGTTTTGTTCTGCACACCTTCCCAGTAAAAAACCTTAACAACCCTCAAGTAGCTCATCAGCTTTGGGGACAATTCTTTTAAAACTTTGAGAGCTGTTTTCTCTCTGATCTTCTTTGCGTAACACCAACACTCTTCATTTTTTTTAAACTATTGTGTTATTATAATTAATTGTGATATTTATATTGTTGGAAAGCTTGGAATCCACACTTTCAGAATCTGTGCATAAATCAAAACCCTCCAAAGGAGACTAGGTAAAATGTGTAAACCTTACATGTATGTTTATTCATTCATTTGTACATTTGTAAATTCATATTTAAAAACTAAAGGCAACCAAAGTGCCTTTGACTGCACAAGTCAGTCAGAAGATGCAAACTTACTCAGTCATTGACCTTGCCAATTTACATTTCACAGCCATCATATTTGGTAAAAAATACAGAATTAATTAAGTCTTTGCTACAGCCCTATGGAAAACTGAAGTATGGGCTTAGCTCCAGTTAATCAGGAGTCAGAAAATCCTCTTATACAAACAAGTGGCTGTAAGGAGATGTTGGTTCTAAGCCAGTAATATTGCAGAAGCTAATTGATGCATCTGCCTGTTAAAAATCAAGAGCTGGGGGTTTTCATCTCAAAAGTTTGAGAACTGGGATTTAAGGCATGTGCTACTACACCTGCTACATGTTAATGTATCCCTAAAAAGGGATTCTGAGCAGCTAAAGAATTAAAGTTAAAAGATAAAATGGTGATATAAATCTTCTGATCAGTAATATGGCAAAGTAATAACAGTGATCAATTTGTAACAATACTATGTTCTACAAAGAAATCTTTAGAGTTGATCCATCCTATTCACACAGAGTCATTGTGGGGCTGGTGACTATTTCCTGCAGTCGTTAAGAGAAAGATGGACTGACAACCTTGAGAGGTTGTCAGTTCATCTCAAGGTAACAGACATGGAGTGTTGCACACAACCAACCGAGCGGTCAGAAATTCTCTCTAAATTCTATGGACAATTTAGAGAGACCAGTTAACCTAGCCATCATGTTTTTGGACTCAGAGAAGAAGTCAAAGCACCTTCAGAAAACTCAATGCAGAAAGATTCCAGACTGGGACTCAAAACTAGGACTTTCTTGCTGCAAGGCAGCAGTACTACCAACTCTACAACCCCTAGTCTGGCATCTCATATCCACATAATGTAGTAGAACATACTCACCCTTTCTGCAGATTGTGATGTGCCAAAGAATATGGGGATGAATGCCAGCCAGATGATACACGTGGTATACATGGTAAATCCGATGGGCTTGGCCTCGTTGAAGGTTTCGGGCACGCCTCGTGTCTTTATGGCATAAACTGTGCATGTCACCATGAGCAGAATGGAGTAACCCAAGGAGCAGATGAGAGACAGGTCAGAGATATCGCATTTGAGGACACCACGGGCCGACATGGGGTCCTGGGTCCGTTGCTCTCCGAAGTCCACTACAATGTGGGGAGGGTCCACAGCGAACCACAGGAACACCCCAAGAAGCTGAACCGAGATCAGAGAGAAGGTGATGACAAGCTGCGAAGCAGGGGAGATGAACCTGCAGAGAAAGAAACAGGCTGGTATAAGTCTATCAAACCATCCTTTCTTGTGCCGAGCTTGAAGAACTATATAGTCCATCCAGTAAATTTTGAGTCTGTCCTAGCCAGGCCTTTCTCCGGGTGGAATGTGTACAGAAAACCTTCAACAAAGTGTGCCAAGGAGGACCTTGATCAGATTCCCAAACCACTCCTAACACTTCCTTTGGTGCACAGGAACAGACACTGAAATATTACTCCCTTAGAAACTCTGCAAAGACAAAGATCTTGTCCACTGGTCTACAGCCAAGAAGAAAGCCACATTGATCCTTCTGAATCAGAGGTTCAAGGATCGATCTGACCCTTTTTTGAGTAAACATGGCCAGAAACAGGAATGTAATTCCTCTCCTAGTGGAATGCACTCTCGTTTGATGTTGTCCCAGTCCCGCATGCAAATAAAAAGGAATGCCTTCCATGACTGCCCCACAATGCATCATAAAAATGTTAATACCCGTAAGATGGGTGGTACAAAATGAGAAACTGATCATCTGCTTAGCAAATATGAGAATTGGAGCATTACTAAATCCTGCATGAACATTTTACTCACTTAGATGAAGCACTCTTCAGACAACCTACAAATTGATGAGGCTGAGCTCATTACTCATTCAAATATTGTGTAAAAAATAAAATGAGTAATGATTACAAGAACCCTGATAGTGAGAGAGTGTAAAGGTTAAGTGTATATGTGACTGCATGCTACTTTCTGCATAAAAGAAAAAAAGCTTCATTCAAAGTTACAAGATCTACACGTAGAACGTGTAAACATGCAAAACAATGGATAGAAAATATCAATGTATTTGTTTTTACCTGGGTGCTGTAACAGACTTTTTTCCTTGTTCAAAGATGCGGTGTATCCTGTTGGTCTTTGTGAGCAGTGCGGCGTAGCTGAAACACATGCCCAAGCCGAGAAAAATCCTCCGCAGTGAGCACACACCCACATCCGGCGTTGCGATCATTAGGAAGGTGATGGCGTAGCACAGGAAGATTCCAGTCAGGAGCACGTAACTCATCTCCCGGCCGGACGCGCGGACGATGGGCGTGTCGTTGTACCGCACAAAAGTGACGATGACGAAGGAGGTGGCAATAATGCCCAACATGGAGATGAAGACGGGTACGACGGCCCACGGGGAGTGCCACTCGAGCTTGATGATAGGAATCGGAACACACCCTGTTCGGTTTGTATCTGGTCGCATCTCGTAGGGACACAGCTCGCATGTGAACTCTGAGGCCTAAGGAATGAGTAGAAATGATGTGTTAAAACCATTTTGTTCTGTTATTTCTGACCTAATTCTATTTCCAATGTCTAATGTATGGTTCTGTTTCCCCTGACATCTATAAACTAAATAGCTGAGTGAGAGCAGTGCAAGCAAAGATACTTTAACATGCTATTTTGACTATGAAACAAACCTTTGTTATTCTTTTAAGCAACAATTATAATGCTGTTATGTCTACTTCTTTTGTATAGTTCTGTCTAATAACCACTGCTCAGTAGAAAAGTTCATACAACGCACTTAAGTTCCAAGCAAATCAATGATTCATCCAGGTCACTAAAGGACCTACAACAAGTTAAATAACAGCAGGACTCTCACTGAACTTATGATTCCACAATAACAAATATACAGCGAAAAAACTGTTTAAAGATGAAAATCACTGCTGACCAAAAAGAATACATTTACCATGGAATATTTCACAATTGCTAGAAATATCTTGATGATCCCCAAGACTCTTTGGGAAATATTTTGTGGACTAATAAAACAAAAATGGAATTATTGTAATATCCTATATAAAATTAACACCATTTAAGAAAAAATATAATGCCAACATGGAGGTGGCAGTGCAATAGTCTTGAAAGCTTAACTGCTTTGGGACCTAGCTGACTTGCCATAATTATTGAAACTACAAATTCTTCTCTCAGGCATGAATAACATGAAGGTAAATGCTTGGCATTCAGTTTGTGATCTAGCAGGACAATAAAACACCAACATGTCCACCTCTGAATGACTAAAAATAAAAAAAAATAAAAACCCTGAGCTTTTTGAAGCACATATTCAAAGTCTGCACTTGAAGATTGAGCAAACATTATTTTTTGTCAAGCTTTCAGTAGTTCAATCGAGACTAATCAGTAGAAATAGTCTGAACACAAAATATGTAGAATTTTTACAGGTGGCCAGCTTTGGTAAATACACTTGGGGAAATTGCTTTTTGCCATAACTTCTCTGATTTTATTCAAACACAGCTAAACTAAAGTCTGTACCTTCCAGATGAATGCAAAAATGAATTGGTTTTGTTTGAAACCAATTTAGGTTTTAAACAAATTTAGGTATCTGCCACATAGAGAAGAAATGCTGACTGTGTAGCTGTGTAGCCAAGCACTTTGTCAAGGGAACAATTCACACATCTTTGAGCATTTGCTCTATTATAACACTTCTTCACATCAACAGATCATTGATTTTATAGCCCATGAATGAATGTATAAAATATGGATTGAGTGTTCAGTCTCATATTAGCAAGCTGCTGCTCTGACTAATATTTTTGCTGCCTTTATTGCTTCCTGAGCGGGGATCATTTTGCACATATGTTTGCCTGCTCCTGAAATTCTGAAACATAATAAGAAGGATGATGGGATCCCAAATTGTCTCTAAGATATAATTATCACAGGAGATGTATCTTCATAATGTGTGATCAGACCCTTTCCCTCATCTCATATCACATATTTACATTTGTGTTAAGAGCATCCGTGGGGTTCTTTCTGCATATATACATTTATAATGAGCCACTAAAGTATTTTTTTTTCTCAAACACCTTAAGTATATTTAAACAAAAAGCAGAGATCATAACTGCTTCGGGGTTGAGAAAAACACAGGGTCTTCAAAAAAAAAAAAAGCCTTGGTTAAAACTTCCAGATTACACTTTTAAATTGGTAATCAGACAAAGGTAGGTTCCTACTTAGTTCATCTAACTGAAACAAAGCTATGAACGGACTGTGAAGAACATCCAGAGCATTTCAGCTTTGAAAACCTATCAGTTTTAAAGTAAAACATGATCAGAAATATGGCAAGCACATTTATTTTTATTTCAGAAATAAACAGTCAAAACTAATGCACAGTCGCTTCATAGAAACAGGCAATACTCTCTTTTTGCCTCATATTACAGTTAGGGAAAAATATTTTTATTTTAATTGACAGTAAAAGCTAAACTTTTTAGGTCAGGATTACCAAAATCTTTATTATTCAAAATGATGAGATTTTTTCAACTATTGTTTTTATTTCTTTAGAAAACACTAAGAGAACAATGGCTACAAACAATTTGGGGAAGTCAAATCAATATGATGACCAAAGATGATATCATAAACAAACCCCTTTCCTGTGTGACATGAGAACATGTAAAGAAATTATATGAGACACAACTAGGAGTGTGCTTCAAATTACAGATACCTGAGGTTGCCAAAATAATCTGTTCAGACAATTATATTCAAATATAAACACAATGGGAATGCCTAAGCATCATAATGCTTAGGACAGAGAAATGGGTTCTCCCACCCAAGGGTGAATGTGTTTTGGTGAGCAATTTGCATATCAACCCACAGAAAGCAAAAGACTTTGTGAAGATATTGGCTGAAGATGGGTGGGATAATCCTCAACAAACAAATGTACTGAGAGATTTTGGAGAAACTGCTCGCCCAATGGTACACACATAAAATGACAGCGCGACGACAATGGCTCCTGTGCCCACATTCCCGCCAACATAGTGAGGAACACATTGCCTATGAAAACACACCCAACTTGGCTTGAATCAAAACAAACACTGGTTAGAGTGAGACTTGACAATGAAGAAGGTGCATTAGTGAGAAAGATGCCATTACACCAAAAACAACAAAATCTGTGGGCAAGAAAATCTGTGTTTTTGAGTGGCACGACCATTTAAGCCTAATGTCAGATAGAAGGTGGGGAGAAAAGGTTCAAAAATGTATAATTCTTTGGTTTATACTACTACATCTTGAAAGCTGGTGGTTTTCTTTGGAAACCTACCTGGTAGTGGTATCCTTCACAGCTTTCGCAGTGCCAGCAGCATGGCACTCCTTTTACCACCTTCTTTCTTTGGCCTGTACGACATGGCAAACTGCACACAGAAGCTGGCAGGGATTTGTCACCTGTTTTCCAGTGCATTGCGTCCATCTGAGAGGGGCACATATGCAGCATAAATTAGTTCTGCAAACAAATGAACAATTTAACCACTTTCCAATCTTCTCAGGAGAAATAAAGAACAGAATTTGACATTGCTCACTTTACACTGGGTTAACAGTGCTTTAACCTTGTGCGTACCCGTGGCAACTGTATCTGGAGGCGATCTGGGAAAGGAATTATTATGAGCAGACCCTCTGATCGCTTTCGAGAGAGCTTCCAGGCACAAACCAACACCAGCTTCTCTGGAAGCCAGCAATCAGACCATAATCAGAACTGGCACAAATAAGCCATCTGGATCTCCCCTTGTGATTGTGTGTGTGTATGCGTATGCTCATCCATGTGTGCAATGTATTTGTTTGTGCTTGTGTCACACTGGCATTACAATGAATCCCTGAGCTTTCCGTCTGTCTGGTTTGTCTATGGTTCCATGTGCTTGTTCTCTAATTTCTTGTTATGCATGCAAGATTTGGAGGAAAAAGTCTATTAGTACTCTGACTCCCAGAGGCGCATTGATTGCCAAGAGTGCTGAATAAGATGGCCGTTGATTAGCACAAAAGTAAACATTCGACAAAAAACTAGGTGGTTTGGTCTTTTGTTCTGCTGGGGATTAAAAAGTACCCTTGATTTGTTGGTGACGCCAATGTATAAGTAGACACAGAGCTTACAGCAATTCAAGAGAGAAAAATGGTGTTTACCAAAATGTGATTTATTTTTCCTGCTTATTATTCAGAGGCCTGTATTTATATACAATGAAACAACTGTATTTTCTGACAGAATCCAATTATGTACCCTCTAGTACAACTAACACCAAGAGCTTTTTAAAATGCTCCAACTTTGTCATGTTCTGAGATAACCATACATTCATCTACAGCTTTAATTGTCCTCCAGTTATGCTGGATGTGGATGTGAAGAGTGATCTGTATTAGATGTATGGGCCACATAATCAGCTTATTTCAATGTGGAGCAGTAGTAGTTTTACTTAACCCTTTTTTTCTTTTTACATCTCTTTGTAGAATCACCAGCCACAAATGTGGTGAAGAGATTGTACCACCCCAAAGATCCTAGAGGCTAATTTGCATAAGGCTTCTTAGACATAGGTAGGTTCTCCCATGGCAAATTAGTCTAAGGATCTTGTGGAGTAAAATTTCCTTGGATATTTCTAAGGGTGATTTTAGTCATCCCACAAGGGAAACTCATCTTGACCGCCTGTATCAAAGGTCATGTTATTTCAATCATGATTCATTTTCAAGACTGGAATGCTAGAAATTTTGATTGACCACGAAGTCCTAATCTAAAATTTGGTCACTGGTTCATGGTAAACATGATGCTGTAATCAAAAGATTAAACATTTATGTTCAATTATGTTGATTTTTTTTTTATTATGTTTTCATAAACATTATTGTTTGAGACATGATCAGGTAACTGGATTATCAGGGCTTTAACTTTTGGTGACTATACTTATGAACCTAAACCTGAAGAATTACAGAAACTAGATTGTGCGGTGAGGGTAGATGAAACTTGGAATTTGACTTTAGGGGACAGATTATCCCATCTTAAAATTTAAAATTCTAAGCATGATAAATTTACTTAAATGCATGCTATAACACTACAAATCTAACCTCGGTGTTAGATGTGCAGAGACACAGTGTCGTAGCAGTCTCATTTACTTTGTTTGCCCGGCCATCTATCAGCCAGGAAGCATTTTGTGTCTATTAGTCTTCTCATCTGTCATCTGGCTTTCCTAATGAACTCCTGGGTGGATTAGTAACGCAACACTCTAGCATGCTCAAACCGTTTACATGTGCGCTTATTCAGATATACATGCATCACTGTCACATAATTGCAATGTAAAGTACTGCCAAAAAATGTCCAGTTTGGGTAAAAAGTCTTCTATATCGAAGCTTTTACGCTCATCTCAAAACAAGCATTATTTTTTCATAAATATTACAATTTTGTCCACATGACAAACCAAAACAGATGGAACCCCTGGCATAGCTATTGGAGGCGCTGTAGGAATACTGTGTGAAAATGCTGGCGTGACTCAGCCAGAGTCTGGAATTCAAATCTAGAGAAATTTCAAAATGGATGCACACCAGCACTCTCTTGTGCAACCGAGGTTGACTTTAAATGTTTCCACCAAGACAAGACAGAGAAACAACTACATGTGCCATGCTCAGTTTGTAGGATTTTTATGAAGAAGATTTAGCACTGAATGTTTTTTCCCCCACAGATGCCAAACGTGATGCAGTTTGGGTGTGAATGGATGCAGTGTGAAGATTCAGTGCAACAAACTTTAAAGTCTTAGCAATATTCCTTTTAATGATTTTTAAAAAAATATATACTTATCACCCTGTGCTTATGCATTGGTATGCAGAGTGTAAAGAAATGAGTGCTAGGCAGAGCTTCAGCCACATCCAGACATTGTGTTGGATCGAATGATGGGTGTATATTCTTAAAGGTTTAATAGCTCTAATGTCAACTCTTACTGTAGCTGTGGGGACTCTTGAAAAATGTTCCCATAAATATCCAAATAAATTCAGACATGCAAAAAAAAAAAAAAAAAAAGAAACTTTGTTCAATCTATTCCAAAATCTAAGTTTGGTTCATGCAAACCTTTCACAATGACATTCAAAATAACAAGAGAATGTACTGGCTGCTGTGGTTCCCAAACCTCTTCTATACTGTGTGCCAGATATTGCAATCTGAATTAAGACAACTTAGAATCCCAAATATTTTACAAACTAAATTATCAACAAGGCATGTAAAAACATGTGTAACATTAGCCTAGTGCTTGAGCAAATGACTCCTCATGAAAGCATTGTTAGTAGGAGCACTTGAGTTTATCTACATGTGTGGGCATATACATCTTTAGAAATAAATGATAAAACTAGGGATAATTAAGGTGACATTACAGCTTTCTTTATATAATTGACAAAGTTTTGGAGCATCAGAGCAAAGCTTAAGAGAAAATTCAAAAAGCAAATTTCATTAAAAATACATTTTGCAAGCCAAGACAAAAAAGATCAAAGCTAGAAACAATATATGGCCTACTGTATATTTTTGTGTAATAACTTTTCTTATTTTGAGAAATGTTAAGTCAAAGTGTATGGTAATCATTTTGACTCCTTGCAGATACTGTTGAAAAAGATTTGGGAAACATGACTTGACTATGGTATATGCTCTTAAAGTACATAAAATAAAAATAAACTTAAGTGATGTAAATAAAGTTTGGCTTTAATTGTTTCCTTTTTACAGGATTTTACAGACTTTCACCTTATTTATTTCCTTTATTTGGTTCTGATGGGAATATTCTATCCTGTGTCCCTGGTTAAAAATTCAAGAATGCTTTCAAATGTTTGTACAAAAAAAATTTTTTTTTTAAATCTTACCTTCAAATGTAATTTGTTGGTCCATGAGCCGATAAGTCTGTACTCTGGCTTGGAATTGTTGATAGACTGGTACTGGAAGATGTCGTACCTTCCCGGAGCATCTCCATTCTCATTGAACATTACTGGTGTACCGGCACTTCCTGGAACAGGAGGAAAAACAATAGCTTAAAATTTTAAACAAGTGGTTTATATTTGTTATTTAGATAACTATTTTTCCAAGAGAAAAAAAAAAATCTACAAAATTTTAGACAACAAAATCAAGAAATATAATCAGTCGTATAGTTGCATTTTCCGAAACCAAACCATCAGAGTAATTAATTCTTAACATGCCAGTGTGTTGTGGTACAGAATATCTTTGATGACACGAAGATAAGCAGGAAGCATGCATAAGTTATTAAACTATAATGCATCCTCTTATCTTTTTTTTTTTATTAAGTTTGAACACCACCTCTGACTACAACTCACATAGGTCAACTAATTAGCAAGACATATCGATTTGGTTACAAATCGATATGTCTTGCAATAATGCAAAATAAAACTTTGCATTATTGGCAAAGTTTTCAGTTTAAAGATAGCCAGTGATGCATGCCCACTTTCATGTATCCAATACTGAATGTGGATTAATTCCTACAGAAGAAACCCAAGTAAAAATACACCAGGGTTTAATTGAAAGATTTTACCAACAAGCTGCTTCTTCTATTAATGTAAGAAGCAGCTTATATTAATTCTATTCTATTAATAGAAGCTGCTTCTTCTATTAATATAGAAGAAGCAGCAAGATGTCCATCATGTGCACAACTGTTGCCTGTCAGAATATCATAGACTTAAACCAGTCTACCTGCCAGTGGCATTGCATGGAGTTACACACTACAGTCCAATGAAGTGGGTTATACTATTAAGACCTACACACAATTACATCAAAATGACCAATTTTGCATGAAAGGGTTAAGAATCACCTAAACATGTTTTTTTTCCTGCTTAAATAGCTTGTTTATTTATTGAATATAACATCTTATTGAACAAAATAACTAACAGCACCTTCACAGAACAAAAACAACTGCACAGCTAGCACACAAGTTGTCCATATAGATTTATTAAAGTCATATTTCCTCAGGCGGCATATTTATGAGCTATGACAGCAAAGGCATAATAACCTCTAGTTCTCACTCGAAGATGTGTTGTACCTGTATGTGCCTCGGTGTTTTGTAGATTGGATGTGTGCATGCATGGGTAAGTTTAGATTTCCTTTCAGATTTGGTTTTCTCACCTCCAATAAGGCTTAACACAAACCTTTTATCATCCGCTTTCTGTCTTGCTCGGCGCTTTTCTTTCTTTTTATGCAGTGTACAATCAAATTATATTTCTGCATGTGGAATAGAATAAAAGAAATAAGACCCGGGTGTATGTGAGAAGAAAGCATACCATTATGGAAATTTTACTTGTCAACTGTAAGTCATTTATAAGGTGGGTTCGGTTTAATTGCAAAAAGTGTTAGACTAGAAAGTTACAAAACTAAGACTGAAATAGTGCCAGAGGAAGGGAAATAAATCCATACATAAAAGGAACATGTTCTAAATAGACAGATGAGATATGAGCAGAAAAAAAAGAAACCAACAAAAGGCAAACCATTGAAGAACATAAACATAGGGATGGTCTTTCAATTTCAGAAGAAATTATGAGATATGCTAATATTGGTTGAATGAGAGAATGAGCTGGAATGATAATGAAACTTATTGAGAGGGAGTAAGGAAGATGAATGGAGAGAGACCGAATCGATAATGAGACAAAAGCAGACGTCTCGAGCTTTGGAAGATGCCATACATTATAAATAAGTACCGTCGCTGGAAGAAGTAGTGCCTAACTGCAGTGTCTCTTATCCCTCCTCCTTTAATTTCCTGCCTTAAACATATTTCTTAACTTCTGATTAAGGATCAATGTTGTTATTCCTCGGGCTCTTCCCTAGCATGAACAATACATGACACTACAGATGAATTGCAACAACGTGTAGGAAAAAGTATGGTGCTTCTGAAAACTTAGGCCAAGAAGAAAGCCATCAACTACATTATTAATTTTTCAAATTGTGTGTAGATATAAGTGCTGGAAGGGGATTTCACTTTATTATATACACCCTTATGCTACCAGGATGTATCCAGTTTTGCCTTCAGAAACTTTTGAGAAATATTTTTCTGTAAGGTGTCAGAAAAGAAAAATACCCGAGAGATTTTGGTTGATAACAAAATCATGTAGTTGCTACAGATTTTTCAACTGCACCGTATTACCACATCCCCAAGAGGCATTGGAGTGTATCAAGAACTGGCTACCTCAAAGGCTGGAGTACAGTGTACATATCGTCATGTTAAGAAACCAGATAGAGATAATTTAAGCTTTGTGACACAGTGAAGGTTCCTAATAGAAATAGTATATTGGAATAATGTCTGGTGTGGTCTTCTGCAGTCCAACGGCTTCAAAGTTCCACATGCCATGTGGTCCGATGTTGTGTTCTGCATACCAGGATGGTAATGAGTGGTTATTTGAGCTTCTGTTCTCTTTCATCTTGAACCCGTCAGTCCATTTTCCTCTGTTATTTGCAAGCCAATTTTATCCGCGTACCTGTCACTCACTGATTATTTTCATTTTTGAACTCTTCTCTGAAAACCTACAAGAAGGTTGTAAATATAGACAGTAGGTGTCTTTATCTATAGTGCGCTCAGAGGAGGTCGAACTGCAGCCATATTTCAGAACAGTTTTGTTCTGTTGGTCTTGTATCTTTAAGGAAGAGGATGGCATGAAAAAGAGCATGATCATAGTTAACTTTCTGTGCATGAATGTCTTACAACCAACATTTACATTAAATAGTGAAATATGGCTGAAAGGCCATTCAAGAAATAAAGTGTGCATCATTAGTTCCCCAAATTCAACCCCTACAGTACATTAACTCCCAGGAGCTTTCCCAAGCAGAAAAGTTTAAAGTGCTTGGAATAGTGCAGATCATGTGGAAAAAATAGTTTGTTGGTTACAAGAATCCTCCAACCAGCCTGTCAGGAGAGGCAGACATTTTCACACTCATAATCAGTTAATACCAGTCAACATGCATGCAATAAATAGAAATGGCTCAATACAATTGCATTCATGAAAAATTCAGTAAATGTACACCATATAAATTAGCTGACGTGAAATTTAAATACACACATAACCACAGTTCAGTCAAAGAAATAACGGCAGAACTCTTTAAAAGTGCTAAATATATGTCACCATTTTTTTTCTTCCTCAAAATATTGATTTATTCATTTAGTAAATCAGTAGCGTTGCTAGTTACAGGTACACAAACAAACGCTGGAGCCAATGAGCTAGCAGCTAAGCTAACGCTAACAACAACGACAAACACTCACCAATTCCGCAGTTTACACCTCAAACAAACGCCATTTTCTCCAGAGTTTTGGGTCATGATAAGCGACACCTGTCGTTTCAACATATCTGTGAGTCTCACGTAGAATTAAGGCGAAAAACGGCAAACAAACTTCAGGGTGTGTCTCTGCATTCCACATACTTCCGCTTATACTAATATGCCTCACAGGGATTGGTTGTAGCAATGTGGCAAATAATCTCGCGAGAACTAGCATTATATATTGAACTATCGCGAGGTTTCTCGTTTACCGTAAAAACAAATGTAGAGCAGAACAAGATTAAGACAGATTTAGGATTTACCACCACCAAAGAAATTTTTAATTTGATAAAAAAGCATCACGGGAAAAAAATTTATATTCTGTCGAGGTGTTCATTTCCAGGACAAAGACAACACTTTTCTTAAAATCAGCAAAAATAGCTCAAAATATAGATGTGCCACATCAGAAAGTGACATTTTGGGAACAACAAGGTATAGAAATCCATAACTGACAATGCTGTTTCTGGTTAATATTTTATTTGGAGAGCTGCAAAGGCATGCTTGGTGGCCTGAAGGATTTTTGTGTCAAGTTCATCTATTTAGTTTGACATAAAAAAAAAAAAAAAAAATTATAAAAACCCAAAAAACCATCAAAAGAAATCATCTCATCTTCTGACAAAATACAGAAATGTCAAGAACCTCAGCTGACAAGAAACATAATAAAGAAGACCTACAGTTAATTAGTTATTTCAAAAAGTTCCACTTTACAAACAGAATCATTGTTCTTTATTATCAGAAAAGACCTGAAATGCCTTTCATTTATCTTAATACCAACAAACAACTTTAGGTAGTGCCTTTGAAACTTGTTAATCATTTAAAATACATTACCTTCTGGTAAAACTGCAAACTCACATCGAAAACAAAATTCAAGAGGATTTTAGAGTTAAAAAAAATCATCCTGAAAAGTTAAAGTAATTTCTGATGGCTAAAGCTGCTGAAAATTGTCATTATTTATGCAAGACCCTTCCTTTATGTACCCAGGATTTTAAAGAGCTACTTTACAGAATGCCCCCCTCATTAAGTACACCTGACTTAAACCCCAAACCTATGTGACTTTAACAAAGCAATGACCCCTGCATGTCAAAATAAATAAATAAATCTTCCAAGACGATTTGGTCCACAGGAGGAAAATAGCAAATCAGAGTTTTATTGCCACCTTATGTTACAATGAGATAAGTTTAAAATCAGAAATACAGATTATGCTGACAAAAATGACATGACATAAAAGGTTACCCGTTTCTTTCACATCTAACAACATCTTGTAACAACAAATAAAAACAGCATACATTAACACCTGCTTCCAGGTTAGGTGTTTTCCTTTATTGTTCATTACAAGTGAGCACAGTTCCTGTTTCTTCCGAAGGACCCGTCTGTCAGCCGACTTTCAAAACGTCTATAACCATATACTGGTAGAAAGGAGAATCGCTTCCCAGTGTTCTGATGAATAGAACTGAGGTTTCCCTCAGAGGCAAATGTTTACAATTTACAAGCAATATGTGACGAGTGATTTTCACTAAAAGTCAAAAACATTTTTGAAAAACTTGTCAGAAAAAGTTGTTCATACATCCAAGGTTTTTTTTCACAGTTTCCAATCACAGACGCCAATGTTTGCTATTGGGATTTTAAGTGGTAGACCTACACAGAGTGCATGATGCAGAGGAAAAATGATTAATGGTTTCCCCATTTGTTTGCAAATAAAAATCTGAGTGGTGCAATTCCACTGGCGCATTCAAACACATAAATGTGCTCTAATCTAAGTCATTCCTTTGTAGCTTTGTTTATTACGTTTAGGGCCAACGTCTAGCTGGAAACTGAACTTCCACAAAGACTTTATTCCTGGATTCCATCTACAAGCCTCTCTGAGGCACAATATTGTCATCACTGTGTTATTTTGAAGTGATCTGCAGTATTAATTTAGGTTAAGTATGTAAGCTGTACCACTCGTTCCATTTTCAATGATTGAAAAATGAAATGTTCAAAACTTGGAAAAGTGTTTTATAACGTATAACTCCTTTTTCCTGCTTTCCACAGTCTTCTTGCTGTATTTTCCATGATCCAGTTTTTAAACATGTGGGGCCTACACAGTACAACTGGATGTATATGGAGATTAAATGACATCGACATCTCCAAAGACATTTGACTGCACTGAAATTTCTTTAGGGTATCTGATATTTGTAGGCTGAATAACCAATGGATATCAAACTTTCCCTTTTATTTAATTTTTTTGTAAAAACTTGTAAACTATGAATTTTTAAAAACTAACAATTCAGTAACTTGTGTTGGTCTGTCACATAATAGAATGAAGTATGTGGTCGTAAAGTGACAAGATTTAAAAAATTACAATGGACGTGGATGTTTTTCCAAGGCTATGCATCGAAATGAGAATTAACTTTTTTTTTCCCGCCGAAGACCAAAACTGATTCAGTGAATAATAATCTGCAGGATGATTAGAAAAGAAAATGGTTCCGTAAGAATCATCTCATCCCCTCTGTGTTGCGACTTCTGAATCAACTAGTACATTTTTTTTTCTTCCCAAGCCTACTGCTTAAGTTGGCATAACCTTGGAAAAATAATGATTCACCTGTCACCCTGGCAACACACCTCCACCTCATCCTAGAGTGATACATATTATGCTAAGGAATATGCTGCAATGCAGAAAACATTTTGTCACCACTTCAAAGCACCGAGGCTTGATAAAGCCTCTTAGACATCACACTAGATTCTCCACATGTGCCGCGCCTTTTTAAAGACACCCGCAGCATATATTTGCTAATAAATATGTCACGACTCATATTCCTTAGAGTAAACTAAATTCTTTGTTGTGGCGACTCTTTATTTTTCAAAGATGAACGTTTTACACAACCCAGAGTGAGCTGAAGGGGTGCCGTGCCGAAAGCATAAGATTTCAAAAGATGAAGAGAAGAGTAGGTAAATCCATCAGGTTTTAATTTTAAAGCAGCATGAGGTCAGGGGAGATGATCAATTTTCTAGGAATTCATTTAACTCATGGAACTTAAATCCCCACTGTTAAAAGACTAAAAAAAGTTAGTTGGAAAGTGCAAGGTAGCGTTTTCCCAGGCCTAGTTTATGCTAATTCCTCAGGTCTTCTCTGAGCAGCAGCAAGGCACGGTTACAACAAAAGCTCGACTGAGGCGCAGTAGTTTCAAGCAAGATACCGATCCCTGCCTGCCAGAGGCACCGCTCTGAAGCTGCTGCACAGAATCAACCTTCCCCTTTGGGTAATCACAATAGAATATCATCCCGTAACACTCTCAAGATATTGCAGAAGGCTCGTAGGTCCCGACCCTTTTCTTCTACGGTGAAACAGAATTACTAAACACAAATGAAAGTTTTCCTTTAGTGTGACAATCATATTAGGAATAAATTAAGGAGAAAGAGAACTCTAAAGTTATTCTGGTTCAGCACTGAATGAAAAAAAAAGATTACTGCAGAAAGTCAACACAAGCAGTGGTAGCTTCTTAAAAACTTATGTCAAAGAAACAAAATAGGTAAAACAAAACTAACACCTAACAATAAAACAAAGAATCTGTTCTGTTAATACAGTCACATTCAACAAATCAAAAATATTGTTGAAACGTATATTTCAGAACTGATATTACTGACTAAAACATATATACATGCAGACATGTCCTTTAACAGCTCATAAAAACGCATTTCATTTCTTAGATTACATTATTGTCAGTTAAGCATAGTTGATTTATTTGTGAGCTTAACGAAAAATGTTTAATACCCAATTTAAAGTTCTAACAAATGAGTCTCAGCAGAACATATTCTAATTTGTTGAATATCACTTTAATGATCTGTATGCACTGCTATTTTAAATTGATTTTCCAACTACATTTCCCTCACAGTTAGCTTAAATTTAAAGTCCCCACATGGGGTAAAAATTCTCATTATTGGTAAATCCTGCCATGTTATTTTGCTTAGTGACGTATCAGTTGAAAAAAAAAGAATAAAGTAACATCTATCAGCTTCTTGTTTTTAAATGCAAATCACATTCAATTCGGAAGATATGGTCTTTATTACGTTTCCTTTTTTCAGTTTTTTGACTGATTGCTTGTGAGAGTTTTATAACATGTTTAATACTTTAAATATTTTTACTAGTAATGTATAAGTATATTAATTTAGTTTTACAAAGTTGGTTGTTTAAATACTGTCTTAATTATGTAAAAGACCCACAAGGAACAAGAGCTGAAAATGGGCAATTGCTGTCATTCATAGTAAATTAAGGCTATTCTAGGATTGAAGCTTATAAAACTAGACCAAATACTGTTCTACTGTCCATCTCAGTATAAAGCATAATTAGTCTGCACTAGTGACTTCTGAAAAAACTATCAGTTAGATGGTTTCTTTTAAAAGTAAAAGCCTCTTTTGATGACATTCTCATCTTACCAGCCTTTCTGTTTACAAAGGTCAAAGCCAAAGGGTGCTTTTGCAGGAGTCCATCATGGTAGACTTAACCAAGTTCCAGGAAGGAAAGAAGCAAACCATAAAGACAATAGGGGTAAAAGGATGGAAAGACAGAAGGAGGGAGAGAAAGGAAGGAGAGGAGGTAAGACACAATGGCAGAGAGGAAGGAGAGGGAGGGGGGAAAGTACAAAACAAAAAGTAAAGAGCAAATAAAATAAAAGTAAGGCAAAAAATATAAAGAAGGAAGGAAGGACAGAGAGAAACAGAAGACGGACAATAAAGGAAAGCCAAAGACATGGAAGATGGACATAAAAGAACAGGAGAATGTGTCGGATCACTTTGCATGGCTTTTAAAAGCTAACAGGCAGATGGGAGTTGAGGGAGGTCCAAAGAGTTCATAAAGCTTTACACATCTTTTTGGTACAGGAGCAGAAGATACAGTTAGATAAAGTAAAAATAATAAAAAAGATGAATTAGGTGATGCAGAAAGCTTAGGAGAAGAACTATCTGAGGGACTTAAAAAAAAGCCTTCAGCCACATTTAGCTCAGAAATGCAAAGAGTGAACCGCATGTTTTCACGGCAACTAAATGTTTATGACGAGAAGGATCCTCTGCAGCGCGCATTAATAAAACATGGGTCTGCGCGTGTGTTCCGACTTTGTGCCAACAGGCTCCCATCTGTGCGCTGTGCATCCATGGCACTAATAGGGGAGAGCGACAAAGACAGTTAAAGGAACGCAAAAAGAGAATATGAAATGACAGATGAAAAGTGATAATGAAGCCAGAATTCAAGTCACAGAGACGCCGGCGTTTTCTGTAGCCGAGGAGGAAACTGATTCTGAGCAGCTGCTTCAATCCAGTCACCACTGCTTTTTACTGCTGGCTCTCCCTCACTCCCCCTTTGTCCAATCCTTTGTTTTTGTTTTTCTATTGGAAAATTTTCTTTTTCATTTATACTTCAATTTTAACAATTGGAGTAACAGTATCCACACGCCTCCCGTCTTCAAAACCAGCTGTCTCTCCTGCCTTTCTCCTCCTGTTCAAAGCCTCCTCATTCTCTCTGCTAGATCTTTCACCTTCTAGATTTGCCTTATCCCTCTGCTCACATCACTAAAAGTACGTTCTCTTCTGTGTGCAAGTCGAAACCATTTCTACCCTCTTTAAATCCGCCTCTACCGAATTTAAAGAGGGTAGTTAGTTTGTGCCTTGCCTCAGCAGTAAAAAAAATGAGAGACTTACAGCACCCTTCCTTACCCTTTGAAAGTTTTCCCATTTTTGTCACACTGCAATCCCCAAATGCAAAATGGCTAAAGTTTAGTCAGATTGGATGTAGAGTGTTTCTTAACATCGGTTCAGGTTTTGCCAAAAATTCTGCCAACACATGAATAAACACACAGTTGCACTCAACTTACAAATTTTCACAGAATTTGATATTTAGGGGTATTTAAAAAGAAAGGGTCTGAATTACAAATGTACTCCACATTTTCAGATTCTTATTTATTAAATATTTGGAAAACCATGTATCCTACTCCTTTCATTTCATTGTCGTATATTACTTTGTTTAAGATATAAAACCCTGGGTGAATGTCAAAGTTCATCGAAAGAGATCAAACCATGTGAATGGGGACGAAAGTACAATTTAGGAAGTAGGAAAGAGATGAAAAATGAAACAAAAAACAAAATCAGAACTAGTGATGATCTCATTTTGAAGAAGAAATTAAAGCAAAGGTGAATAATATAGATCCAAGCGTAGACATGTAAAGTAATGGAAATACTAAATCATTTCTGGAATGCTCATAACCAAAATGATTCAAGTTATAGACTGAATATTTGTTTAAAACTATTTTAAAGACATAGTCCAATAGGAATAGTTTGGAAAGATTTCGGTATGACATTTCGATTCCTAAATATTAGTTATTAAGACTATCATGATCATTTTGCAATATTTATTAAAACATTTACACATTTTTATAAAGTATGCCATCAGGAAAAAACAGGACACCCTATTGAAACCAGTGTGCCTTCACAGTGTGCAACATAGTTTATTCTAATGACATTTAAAGTCACTTTTTGCTATACTGAGAAATTCTAGAAATATAACTAAACAGACTTGAGAAGACATGTTGTATCATGTTATTTAATTAAAAAAAACATGGCAAGGAATAAGGTACACACAGGTCCAACACAGCTGTTCATGATAGAACATCCTTGCTCTGTTTTGAAGGATGTTGCCTATTTTAAGCCTTAGACCTTTGGAGCTTGATCTGCTCCTCACCACTGAAGAAAGAGGGAATACCATTATAAGATTGAGTCATCTGTAATAAGGACGATTGCAGCAGCTTACGATTCATGTAAGAGATTCAAAGAGGTCTCAAAAGAATATGAAATCAGCCTTTCCAATGTACATGCTCAGATCTGGCCATCAAACTAAAATCACTGAAAGCTGACAGTAAGATTCGAAAAGAAAGCATCAAAACCCCCAATCACGTCAATTTCAGCATGTCCTTGGTACTGTTGATGCAAAGGTCACATGCAATCGGAAAGAGACTTTAAGGTTAACTTTCAGAAATTATCAAGGAGAAAACCTTTGATCTCCAGGGAAAAGGCGAAGGGAAGGCTAAAGTTTTCCGGAGAGAATGTAAGCAAAGACCAGGACGTCTGGAGAAATCTTCTTCGGATCAATGAGCCTAAACCTGGGTTATTTAAAACATCGCAACAGAAGACATGTTTGCCAAAATCCAAATCCAAATTCCAGGAAAAGAAATCGATACCAAGGTACAGTGACACTCAGCAGGACTTTAGCATCACAAGTATGTGATGCTAAAGTCACATATCTGTATTAAGGCTCTCAATTGCCTTAATGTCTTCATGACAAATGCCTGGATGGCTTTGAACGTTTTGCATTTTAATGAGCAAAAATCAGGAGTGATGGTTTCCAGTGGCACTTCTGAGTCTTCCTTTATAAAGCTTCGTTCTTTGGCACAGTAAGTCAAACGCTGTTAACATAGACTGATCTGCTCATTAAAATGGATGCAAATATTCAGTTTGAAAGCCAGTTTAGGGCTTTTGTAAGATCTAACTTTTATCATTTGAGGCAGTTAGCCAAAATATGGCTTATTCTATCAAGACAGCTTTTTAAAACCATTATTCATGTCCTTGCTACATCTAGGCTGGATTACTGTAACACACTTTATTTCAGGGTTTTGTGCAAAATGTAGCAGCGCATCTGAGCACAAAAATGTCTGAGCACTGTCCAATTTTAACTTTACTCCAATGGCTATCTGTCAAATTTAATATCTTTTTAAAAGTTGTTTTAATTCTCTCAATGGTTGGACCCCCGCCCTCACACACCCCCAACCTCTCTGAGAAGCTACAGCTATATATACATATCATGCCTGCTCCATCAGGTCTGCCAAAGCAGCAGCTCCTTCAGGTTCCTACAACCAAGCATAAATTTAGAGGTGACTGTGCTTTTGGTATAGCTGCTCCAAAGTTGCAGAATTTTTTGCCCTTGCGTGTCAGACAGACCTCTTCCATTTCTCAGTTCAAAACTCCCCTCAAACATATTTATCTGCAGAAGCCTTTGGTGCATTTTGAAAGGTTGACTATTTTTGTTTCTTTGTGTCGTTTTACTTGTACAGCACTTTGCGAACCTTAGTTTATTTTAAAGTGGTTTATAAAATACAAGTGGTACGATTTGGTGCTGGAGGTAAATGTGAGGCCATCAGTAAAAAACAAAAACGTAACACAGCAATGATCCAAAACACACCAGTCAATCCATCAAGGATTGACTGAGAAACAATGAAAGTCCTTTACAAAGTAAAAGTCAGTCCTCTAATCCATACATTTGTCCATCCTTAAGATTAAATACCACACACCCACTGTATTAAAATAAAAAAAATGGATTTATAATAATGGAAAAATAAAACAAGTCAGCAAAGTTTTGGCAGCTGGTTATTAGAGCTGCCAGAAAAAGTAACTTTTTAGTTGATAACCACTTTGCACCCAGCTACATCTAATTACCATCAACATATTTTTGTTAACAGATGTCAGCAAAAACTAAAAAAGCAGAGAGGTCAAAATCTAGTTTTGTCTTGGGATGAATAAAACCCCCCTCCACCCCCATTTCTCATTTTCTAACCTCAATTATGTTCCCATTCTAGTTTTCTCCAAGTCTGTTTGGGTTAACTGTCTGACTCATTCATAATAAGATTTTGTAAACTTGCATTCATACAGCATCTGTCGGCTCCCATTTCTTTTGTATCTACAAATTTCAATTGTTTTCATTTCTAAAGTTAAATCACCTACAGTAATCCACTCCCAGAAATTAGCCAGATACTGTAGCTAGATGTAATTTAATGCTGGGAGCCCAATAATCTACTGAAATGCAGTATGGAATAAAAAGAGGAAAAGAAAAGGAAAAAAAAAAAAAAAATCTAAATTGATTAATTTTGGTATTCTGAGGTCAAAACTTTTCGTTCTTTTTCATCACACTTTTGCCACGCCACATCAAATTTAAGTGTCATTTCATTTTACAATCATCTCTTCCATTATAAATTTTCAGTTTGTTGGTCAAGTTTGGTTTGTGCCCCATTAGATTATTCCCTCTGTGTCCACCGTTGCTTTCAAGTTACTCAACTAAAGCATTACTTTAGATCATTTAACATTTGCTATAAGCTCCAAGTTACTTTTTTTTAACCTGTTTTTTTTTTTTTTTCTAATTTCACTCAACTCTGAATTTATTCCCAGAGTTCCAGTTTGCTGTGACTAGACTAACCATATTTGTCCCTTATCTTTCCTCCCAAAAGATCCTTCATGGTTTTGCGATTTAACTTTTTTTCCCCCTCCAACAAATTTGCATAATTTCCCAAATCCAGTTTCTCAGTCAGACTCTTATCACCTGTATCGCTCCCTCATCACTTTTCATGGTGCTCTTGCCTTCATCCTCTTTCCTCTTGCTTTCATCCTCTTTCAAAGTCAGTGTGTTCTGGTAAACTCTCTGCTTCCACTAACCCCTTCAGTCACATTTACTTCCTGTCCGTTCTCAAAGTTAAAAAAAAAAAAAAAAGAAAAGAAGAGAGAACTGGTGAAGTTCATAAAGTCTTTCCCAGTTCCGTCTGTTGTTCTCCAACTTTCTCCCTGAGGTCATTATGAACAGATGAACTTCGTCACCCCCAGCCGGTTAGTCCCTTCCTCTCATGATTACAATCACTCCTCATTTTTTGTGTATCCCCCAAGGTTGTTCAGCCGCATGTAGAGATCGTCGTCTCAAAGTCAAGCCCCTCTAATTAGTGCAAGCTGCTTCCACTGGGAATGTCCATCTTGTGTCTCCCCAGGAGTTATTATCAGGCCGCGAACACAATCACTTTCTCTGAATGACAAAACACACTCACATCCATCTGCATCAAAGACAACTGATTAAAACCTTTTTTTTCCTCTCCCACCTGACTTTAAATGTAGGGTCAGGGCTTCATTAAAAAACAATTTAATATATGCTAGAAAAAAGGACGAGTACGTGTACAAAAACAATCAAGAAAAATTGCTTTGGTGAGGTGAAACATCTTTGATTCATTTCCCCACAATTAAAGCTTTCTTCATCAATTCTGCAGGACAACTTTTTGTCTCCTAGCTGCAGAAGCAAGTCCACAAATGCTGGTTGTGCTTGTTAATGCCATAAACCACAATTCAACTTGCAGCCAGTTGGCTTCAAAAGGTTTTTTCTTGGCACCCAACAATGTGAAGCAGCAGCAGATCTACTTTCAGACTCTCGCTGATATAGAAAGTTGTCACTTCTTCTAAGTGAGCAGGCAACATTGAAATGTTGTGAAAAAATAATTTGGATCTTTATATATTTTGTCTGTTTTGCTTGTTTTTGTGCCCTACTTTAGTGTTTCAGATCAAACAATGACCGGAGTAAATACACAAACTAGCCTTCAAGTTATTCAAGGTAAAATGCTTTCAGACCAGCCTTTCACTGTGGAAGAGAAAACAGTGTTTTTTCACTGTCAATTAAGAATCAACAGTGAAAAAAACACCTCTTTGGTTTAAATTCAGCAGCAATGCTTATGCCAGGCCGACTGAACCAGTAAAATCAAGTTTTCGAACCTGTCTGACAACATAGTGTAGGTTAAAGCAACCCTCGCATTCAGATCCCAGCTCGGTTCAAATGTTAGTTGCTGTTTTTCTTGATCCAAGTGAAGCGGCAATTGATTTTTCTCCCATGTACAGCAGTATAATGGACCATGATTACCTCCCTGCTCACCTTAGGTCTGTTTTCCTTAATGAGGAATAATTCACTCTTTTATAAATTCCCAAAGAACTATGCGGTGACAAAAGATCTGCCACAGTGAGAAAACTAGAAGTTTAAAAGGAGACAACTATTAACATTTAAAGTGTGCATTGTTATGTGTATGAAAAGGGAAGATTGTTTCCACTTGCCTGGTTTTTAAAATGACATAAAAAAATTTTTTTTTTGTTTTTTTGCTAGTAGTTCAGGGTCAGATTTCCCTTTTTTCAGCTCATTTGCTTTGCATTGAACTGATATCTGTGAAGTTCACACACATTTAGTCATATTGAACTGAGTTAGCATCACTTGGAAACAAGCGCAAGGATGGCGATGAAGCTAGAAAAATTCAAGAACTCTTGGCCAAAACTTTAGAACCCATTTACCTGATTACTAAAACATCCCATTTACATCCATATTGCAATTTTTAAATCCTTTTTGCAATAACTTCTCACTTGTAACCTATATGCTGGAAATGACACAATTGCACTGGGTAGTTTATCTTTGTTAAGGCTGGAACAATGTAATTATTACACATTCTCAGTTGACTAGTCAGTACTTCCACTCCACATTTTACCTGCTGGAATTCATTCGTGTAATTAGGGTCTGCATAATACCACAACCTGTCTGAAAAATGTCACTGAACTATTTTTACCTTACAGGGTACAAAGTATCTAAAATGTACATATTCATGCACTAATTATTCATAAGAAAGTTTTGATGTGACAGATTAGTAGTAAGACCAGTTTTCTTTTTTCCATATTTTCCCTTCTATTTCTCATTTTTTTATCATCTTGAAGGGTGAAGGAATATGTCTAGCTCACAAGATAAGACAATAATTAATAAATGATAATGAGATAAGATTTTTTAAATACTTTTAAGAAATGTTTGAAAAAAATATATTATGTATATATTACAAAAATAGATTTCTTAGGTCAAAACTTGTGTTTGTAAAAATATGTAATCAGTGCATAATTATTTAGTCCAGGATTACTTTCATAAGTCGAAATTAGAGACTCAAATGTAAATACAGCGGGATATAAAATTTAAAGCTCAGACCTTCATGTCAGCACCAAACTTCACATTATTAAAAAGACATTTAACAGGAAATGTTGTCGAAATAAAGCCATCTTTATCCCCCCCAAATTCCAAATTAATCCTTCCTATTACAGTACTTTTTCATGAAAATGACTGAAAGATAAGATGACAAATTCACTAACTCTGTTTTTGTTCCATAAAGGCATTTCATTTGAAATGAAAAGTGCTAGAGCTACTGTCAAAATTTACTCCTTAATAATTATGTCAACCTTACTTGAACACCTCAATGCTAAACCACAGAGATGCTGCTTTTAAGAAATTCAATTGGGACTTGACCGTAACCATTAATCACTACAAATTACACATTTTTTATCAGGTATTTACCTTTTTTTCCTGCAAGGAACACAGTGATTTTGAACTTTGGGTCACAGCTAAATTAGAAGATACTTTGATGTCCATCAGCTGTGAAACACTTAAGCCACTGCTTACTGGAAATGTACAGAGAATCCCGATTTTAAAAACTTATACTCAAGTCATGCAGATCCAACTCAATATTTATTAGATTTGTAATACCCATGCTGACAGTCTCGACAGCTGTGTTCAAGTCTGGCTGTACAATGAACTTCCAGAAGTGATTTTATTCATGTTCTAGGCTCCTTATTGTCTAATTTGACATTACATGGTATGCACTTGTAAATAATCTTTCCCACTGAAGAAGGACTGGTTTCAAATTGTTTTGAAAAAGCCTGATGCTCAGACTCAGGAGTAAAAGCAGTTTCATCTCTAACACCATTGCTGACATCTGACATTGTATATTCGTCACAGGTATCTGAAAAACCTGAAGGTGCCATCAAAGCATGTATTTTTAATTGATTCTAATCTAAACTTGAGCCCAGTTGGATGACTTTTGAGAAGAAAACTCGGTAAGCTCTGAGCTTTCTGTGATGGAGAGGAGTACAGCGATTCATCTGCGTATTAAGTTTCCGACCTTGTGTTTTATGGGAGGATTTCTCTTGCCTCTGGGCCAGCAATAACACAGAAACACACCTGAGCATAAACCTGCTGCTGGAGTACGAAAGAGCAATCAGCGTCCGCTGGAGAATCAGTTTCTGACAGGCGGAGAGCCGAGGCAGCAACAAACACGCGCACATTCCCACACAGACGTACTCCTGCAATCTTAATCTCGCCTCTAAATCAGAAGAGCCTTCCTGTAATCCGCACGATACCACAACCTTTTTGGCTTGCTTTCTTGCTCTCCAACTCATCATGCTTTATGTATTCTGAGCTGTACGGGGGGAAGAGGAACACAGGAAATGAAAAGGAGGTACAAGTGCATGAGAGGGGGAAAAAAGATTAAAAAGAGTGTATTCAAATGAGAAGTCTGATAACACTTGAAAATGGGCAAATGTTGTTCATCCACTTAAAATTAGTCAATAGTCCAGAGAGAAACAAAGGAAAAGAAAAAACTGGGAACTGTAAGTTGACAGGATGGGTATGGAGGGGGGACGAAGAAGGGCGGTAGTTTAAATTAATGTAAATTTTACGGTAAAAGATGACATGTTTCTGTGTGGATTAGGAAAATTAAAGAATAAAGAATGTAAGATGTGCATATGACAAATCAAACTGAAAATAAACATTCAAAACAAGCTGTATTTAAAGGCTGAGCCTTATTAAAGAACCATCAGCTAAAACAAAAACTAAGCACAGAGATCTGTCTTTACCAACCACCCACTCCAAACTAAACTTTCTACTACAGCTTCTTACTTGTCCTTAACAATTTAGGATAACCACATTCATATTGAAGAATCATTTTCTATTATACCCATCACAATCTACACACAGTATGTCACTGGAACCAAATACTTTATTTGGTCACATAAGTAGAAATTTGTGGTAAATGTGAGCTTGCAAGGAATGAACATGAGTTCACTTGCCTGAGGAATTATAATCCATTACAGCAGAGTTCTCTCTGAGAAAAGGACTGGTTTTGTGCTTTTCGTCCATTTAGTGAGATACAACGCTTCCTAAGGGCAGGCAGCTGACAGAGTGAAGATGCCTAGAGTGCAGAGTGGATGTAGATGGACGATGGGAAAACAGAACCATTAGCCATATGAAAGGAAAGTTGGAGATGACAACCAGGAACAACTGCACAACTACTTTTCCTGCTAATGTTGGATAGCAAGATGAATGAGACATGGCTACCCATACATGTACAGCATACACTCAAAAGTAAGACTGTTGTTTTGTTTTTTGATCTAATGTGTATACCACGACGTTCTGAGTTAAAACCCTAAAGAAGTTTCTAAAGTAATGGAGGCTGCCTCCGACTAGCCTTTGGTTACTGCACAGACCGAATGCAACTAATGAACAGCCATTGCAGACCAAGGAGCATCAGGCAAGCCTCCCAGATGCTTTGGCATCAAGAGACATGGCAGGTATAGATCTCTCACATCAAAAACGAAGAATCTATTTCATCAACATCCTCTAGGCACAAAAAAAACCCAACTTTAAAAACTGTCTGTGGGTAGAACATATTTTTTGCTCATTTCACACCCTACTGCTACTAACTTATTTGTCCATCTTCCCTTTTATTGACTTGAGAATCATACTCAGAGTCGTGGAAAGTTAACATCTTGCCAGCTTTTGATGCAGCGTAGCCGTTCAATGTGTTTCATTGGAATACAACAGACGGTTGTCAGATTATGTCGGGAACAGCTATGGTTTAGGATCAAAAACCCAAAAGCTGAACTCACCATTGAACTTGACTGCACGAATGTGGCTGAGCAGCTCTTTGCCGTCGATGTTAGCCATGCGTGGGCAGAGGCCCGGGTAGCCGTAGCAGAGCTCTCGGTGCATACGATGCAGAGCGTGCGCCATCGCGTAGACGGCGTCCATCACAAACTGAACTTTTCCTTCTTGCTCGTAGCTTGAGTCCCTGCCCACTTTTTCTAAACCTGGAAAAGAGAAATTCATTTAAAATTAAATGATTTCATTTTGATGAGTGACAATATTCACGGTAAGCATCCTGCATAAGCTGCCAAAAGAAGATATTAAAAATAAAACTGAAAAATAAAAACAAAAATAAAAAGGATAGGTTAGGGGGGGGAAAAAAACTTTGACAAAGTACAGATGGAAAGGGAGATAAAAAAATAAAAATGTTTGAAATAGCTTGACCAAGAGAGAGGTAGCAGGGCACTCAGACTGATGATGACAAATAACTCCTCTCAGTCCATTCTCACCCTAGTAGCGAAGTTACAGGAGAAAGAACAACATGTTCTTTTTGAACATCATCTGAACGACTGATAATGGCATTTCGGTGTACGAGGGAATGGTCAGGAGATGTCTGGAGGGGACTAAAACGCTTTTTACTCCAGCTTCGAGTTGCACAGCTGCTTGCCACAAGCATGCGCTCACACTATGACATTGCATAAGCCTATCTTCTTGCAGCAGCCGAATTAATTAGTGAAGAGTAATCTTTGGGTTTATTCGCCTCTAATGAACATTTGCATATTTGGATTTGGCCTTTATGCCGGTGCACACACTCAAATTTCACATATGCTCAGTCACGCTCGCTCGCGCGCGCACGCACACAAACAAATTTAAAGTAACCTTCCAGTTGTGATTTACTGAGAGGGATTTATGTGCTTATTAGCATAATAAGTAAACGAGGAAAGAGCAGAGTGAAAATAAAACCCTCTTTGATGCGTTGAAATGAGAATCAGCAACAGGGTGCAACATTCATTTACTACTTTTAAGGTTGCGGTAATTATACTTTTGTATAATAAAGACTCTATTTTCGCATCTAAAATTTGTGAGAAAAAAAAAACATTTACTTTTGTGAGCATTTGCACTGTAAAAACTATTTTTGTAAAGTTTCAGAGCTCATAGCACAGAAACAGCACTGGTAACTGATTAAATGTTTTATGCTTATCCTATTAGATCTCAGTGCTGCATTTGATACAAGTTACTACAATTTTTTCTTTACAAAGACACCAGCAGCACCTGGCAGATTTAAATCGTATTTGTCTCAGAGATTTTACTGTTTATATGTCAATGATGAATCTGTATCATGCGTCACTGCACTGTCTGAAAAAAACCGTCAACCTTTTTTGTCTTCCTATTTCACATGAAATCAGTCAGTTCACAAGTTTACATATATTTCCACAGTATTTGGTAGAACTGCCTGCTAAACATGATGACCTAGATTAAACATGATTAGAGACTGCAATCAGGGATTTGTGAACAAGCTGCCTGAAGATGTGAGGAGCTGCAGCTCTTTGAGTTTTCATATCTAACTTGAAAAAAATGTCAAAAACTGCTCAAACATGTAATCGTTAATTCTGCGTCTTTTTAAGTGTGTCAGTGATTAAGTCTGTACACATGTTTGTCTGTGTACTGCGATTGGAAAGTAACCTGTAATGTTATATTTTCTGTTTTATTTCGTTATTATATCTCCGTCGTTGTAACCTGTCAAGGTACTGCAGAGACAGTTTGGTTCATACTATGATTTGGTACAGCACAGCAAATGTTGACATTTATGTTTTAGCTATCCATTTATAAATAAAAGTTTATTACTAAAGTCGATGAAACCAATTAGTTAAGACTCCAAGCATGCCTTGGAGACATGCAGTAGAACTCTAAGCGACTTAATTTTCTACTTTTACCCTAAAACAAAACAAGTTGTCATCTTTAGAGCAGAACATTTGAAGAACTAACTATTTGTTAATCACATTGGATTGATTAACACTGATGTAAAGAACCTTGTTATTTGGGTGTGTCAGTGACTGCTGTTTTTTTTTTTTTTTTTGATTGATTTGATAATATTTCTCTGGATATGAACAAGATGTGTTTACAAAGTGCTTTGAATTGCTGGCATATCAATAAAAATAAAGGAACTGAATTACATTTTTTATAAAATGAAGACTGCAGATGCTGATATTCTTTGTTGTGATCTAATGTTTTAATTTTCATGGTCATCTTTCACCCATTCATTCTTTCACTGTGTTTATCTTGCTCATGTTCACCCCCATCTTACATGTCACGGCCACCCTCGGACGACACACACTGAACCCAGACCCATGTGGGTTGAGCTGAATAAACAGGACCAGAGGCACCTTGAAATCAATATGAGCGCCTATAAGGAATTAATGAGGTACAGAAGATGAAATCCAATCCATTTTTATAGACGGCGGCAGTCTGGTGTTTGGTATTCATGTCCATATTTGTATTTGTTCGTGACAGCGGCGATGTAAGGGAGCACCAAAAAGAAGTTAGTCCTAAGAGTCCCTGGGAGGCAAGGCTGCATGTGTCAGGAATGAAATGTATTGTAATGTGTGCGTAGGAGCATGCAGGACAAACTACAGCTCTTTGTCAGGTGTAACATCTCTGACAGAGCTTTTGTCTTTTTGTTTTTTTTTTCTTCTTCTTCTGTGTTCTGCATTTGATTCTGCACAGCAGGGCAGAGAAAACAATTTTTCCTCGGCAGTACTATGTTCCACATGCTTGTTTGCACTCTAGAAGTCAGTCTTGCCAAACTCTTTCAGCCTGTCAAGCACTTTCAAATGGACAATACTGACTGAAACTGTTGCTTTCAGACAGTGCATATGATGGGCATTGTCTAAGTTGATCCACTGGGCTTTATGCTAAAAAATAAAATGAAGTCGAAATTGCAATTGAAAGTGTATACATCCTTGTCAAAACGCCTGATTGTGTGCTGTAGAAAAGAAAGGCAAAGCAATTTCTAAATATTTCAATTATCAATGTGACATTTTTGCAATTCAAGAAAAAAAACCTAGAAACAAATCAAAGCAAGTCTATTTAATGTAAGCATTCAATCTATTTGAGTTCTCATATCCAACAGAATATTGATTCTGATGAACCTGAAGTAAAGTTTAGCTCTTTGCTGGGTAGATTTCCTGCTTTCCATACTTTACCTGAGGGTCAAGCCTACACCCTGTTTACAAAGAAACAAAAAAATCAGATTAGACTAAGGTATTAGTCAAGAAAATAGCAGAATAAGAAGACAATAACTGGAATTTATACTGAGGAACAGTAACATAAAAGCTCTCAAAAATTGATAAAGAACAGGATGGCTATGAATTGTTTCAGAGTAATACTGAAAGCACTTCAGAAATTCTTGTAAATTACAAGAATTAGGTTGAGAACTAATCCATAACTTTTTTTTTTTTTTAAATGTTGAAATTTTTTGTATCTATGACACATTTTGTTGCCCTGACTTTAAACCTTAATGTGTCTTGCACTATTCCGTTCAGTGTAAAATATCTTGATGTTTCCAACAGGCCAAACGACTGTCAAATTTCTTCCCTGCTAAGCATGAAATAGATAGGAAGCAGTAAACTCTCCTGACTCCTTTCCTGCCCTGAGGAAACCAGCAAAGCTGCTACTCATGTCTACCTTCTCATCAGTTTAAGTAATGACAGGGCTTCTCTCTGACAGCTTGACAGATATATATATGTGTCATCCTATTGGGCAGCTAAAAAAAAAAAAAAAGAAAAGAAAAGAACTGGCCACATCCAGGAAATTCTTCTAGGTTACTAGAAGAGTGTGTTCAATTTGTTTTTCCTCTTGTTGTCGTTCTTTATCACAAATCGGCATTTATGTAAAAGAATTTGCAGGTGTATGGTCACAAGCACTAGTATCAGCAATTTTTGGTACATGTAGAATCTACTGCACAGCTCTCAGCAAACCAGACGGGTGTTTCATGTATTTATGAAGTTGAGACGACTAAAATTACCAAATTGTCATGCAGTGCAACGCTGCCGCTCTGGTCCACCGTAAAATAAAAGCAAAGCACCTATGATGCTTGTATCATTAGTCAATTATGCAGTCTGGATCCGGATGAAATGAATTGTCTGTACCAAACCAAAGACTAGTTCTCTTTGTCTACTGTTCTGCCACAATTACCCATCTAATTAAGGTAATACACCACAAATAAAGAGGCAGGATATTGATTAGCACACATTTTTTTAATACAACTCATTAAAACACTGATGAATTCAAATCATATTCCATATGAAAACCTAGTATACAAGGTAGATTAGCCCCTACTAATGATATATGTATAGTGGTCGGTACAGAAAGATGGATAATAAATGCTTACCATGGAATGTGTTTTAAAGTATTTTTGATAAAAAGGAATAATTTCTTGAAAATAAACTTAAGTCAATCGAAGTATGAGACCTGGCATAGGCAAGTAGTCCATCTGAAACCCAAATTAGAATCAGGTCCTAATAATTTTTTGGATCATCCGTAATAAATACACCAGAACACGACAAACTCGTTGCAGTTACACTATCATTAAATAAAAACTGTGGGATGTAGTTAAAATTAAGTGGACTTCATGTCAGCAGCTGGAACCAGTTCAGCAGAAGGTACTTACAGTCGTCAGCTGTAAACTGTAGAAGGAATGTCTGCAACAGGTTGATGAATCCACTGTTTGTTTCTAATCACATTTGTGACCTCATATACACCACCTTCTTTTTAAAGCTGGAGGCATCTTTTTTTTCTTCTTTCTGACATACACTTTCTCTTGTTTCTGTTCGGATTATGTGCATATTCCCACTCAGACGAGTATCAGAACAAAGTATTGTACTTCGAGCCATAGATCAAACTGCCATGCAATAATGAGAATCTCTCTCTGCGGTTCTTATGAGATGTGAAATGACATGATGCATCATTAATCAGCGTATCGCAAGAAAATGCAATCCCACTTCCAGACAGCTAAACGACTGTTACTCCTATAAGTTGTGCTAGCTGGGGGGAAACACTACTGTCTGCGTTTCTCTGGGTTGCGTCAGGTGCTGAAACTGGAGCAAAGGCTGCTCGTGTTTGGGTGAGCGTGAGGAGTTCACTACAATCCGGCTTTTGTTCAATCTGTCAGCGCATTGTCAGCACCCAGTGGGAGCATCGATTACACACATTCGTTTTGCCAAAGCACACTCGGTGTGTGCAGGTGCAAAGTAAAGCAAAAAAGAGAGAAACCTTTAAGAAATCTTAGACCTAAATAAATGTAAAGATAAAAGCACAGATGTACCAAATATTTATACGCACTCTGTGTTGTGTGTTACACTCTAATCTGTTTTTTTTCAGCCAGCAGCTACTAAATGAAATTCAGCCTTTCAGCTTTCTGTTAATGACATCAGAGACCACAGGCAGCTTGGCTGGTTGCTTGCTGAGTAAGAGAGGATTTGCTCTAAAAAAGAGAAGAAGAAGAAGAAAAAACAATCCGTTGGAGAACTCCAAGAGGCAGAAGTAGAGATGAAAAGTAGCTTTCATGTCTCATAAAAGTTGTGCGAACCAGAAGCTGCGTGAGGAGGCAATCATCTCCATATCTGCCTGGGAGACATTTTAGACACTTTGTGGTCGATTATTTGTTCTTGTTGCAACGGAAAGGAGGCTGGGCGCAGCGATTCATTTTGAGATTTGTATAAACCCATTACGGATTCAGGAGAACAGGCATGGAGAAACTTTGCTACGAAACATTATTTCTAGAAGAAAATTTTCTTTAAAATTGAGGTAATTCTCCATCCGTCTTGACAACTACAGTAAACATATACAGTAGTAGCGTAAGAGCAGAGGACTTCAAATGGATATTTTTCCATAATTTTCTAAATCTTCAATACTCAAAAATTTTTTTTTACACCGTCTTTTGAAGCAGCTCTTCAAAGGGGCTCTCAAAATGCACAACAATTCACTTGAATCTTTTAAATCAGCCCTTCAGTGCTGGTGCAGAGGTGCAAGGTCCACAACTCTCTCTGATAGCATCAAAATGACTGCAGATAAAAGTGAAAAAAAGGGGGAAATGAACAAGCAAATTTTGATTGAAGTAACCTGATGTTGACTTGGATAAAACTGACACTCATGGTCTTGTTTTGTTAAAATATAAGTAGTAATAACTACTGTCCATGTAAAAATGCAAGAAATCTAAAGTTTAAGAAGTAACCTTGAAGACTTGCTGGAATTCAAACCAAAGATTGGAATGGGAAGGAAAGCAGTTTTAGATCACATTGGTTCTGGTATCTACACAAGTTGTAGACTGTCAAGAACTGTCAGTCTACCGGGAGAATCATCTCTCATGGCTGAAAAACAAAAAATCAAGTGAGTAGTAGCTTCATGAATGGAAATGGGCTCAACAGAATTGGACAGTAACTTTCCCTGGTCCCCAAAGACTTGCTTTCCGCTGCAACATTCAAACAGCTGGGTCACATTTTGGCAAGCAATATTAAAAAATTATTTCGTCGAGCTTTTGTATCATTTATCCAAGAAGATGGTTGTGTTAAGATGTGGAGGATGTTTTCTTAGCATCGTTTGGGGCCCTTACCAAATTGAGCATCATTTAAATCCCACACCGCGGCCGAGTATTATTGTTGCTGATCACGTTCATTCCTTCTTTATTCACAGCTCTTCAATCTTTTAATAGGTACTTCCAGGAGCATAATGCACCATGTCTAAAAGCTCAAACGTCTCAAACATGATAATGAGCTCATTTTACTGGAGTAGGCGCCGCAGTAAGCAGAAATATTAGCATCATGGACGTGCTGCTGGCAAATCTGCTGTAGTTGCATAAACAGCCGTCAAAGTCGCCGACGCCTTTTTGAACCTACGTTATGGAGGCGGTTCCCGGTAAAGATGAACCTGCTGGTGAAGTTGTTTTTATTTAATGCTGTTCAAGGGCAAGTTAAAATTTATGACATTTATGAGATCAACCAATGACTCTGAACTTTCTGCATCTCTGTCAAGTCATAAATAAGTTAGATTCCTTCAGAAGAAGTAGAAATGTACGGCACTACGAGTATCAAGTACATAGAAGAAGATGGGCTTCTGTACCGCCAAGAAAAAGAACTGATCTTCAAGCTACAAAGTTGTGACAAGTAAGTAAATAAAAGGGAAGCGTATTGAACCATAAAAGTAATGGTAAATGGCTTGTACTTTATCAAGTCCACAGGACCCCAAACCATTCACGCACACACTCACATGCTGTATTAATTACAAAATCCACCTTTCTTTTCTTTTCCTTTCTCACTACAGAGATGGTGTTTTATGTCGTTGATTTATTAATTCTTGATTTCGCTTTCAATTTTTTGTAAGCTTTAGTCCTAAAGCTTCTTAGAATATGTTAGCCAACCCTAAATGCGTCGTCTCCAAATGCAGCCCTGTACATCAATAAGGATGACTTATTTTAACCATCAAGATTAAAAGTGCTATTTTATGGAAAGTTAATCAAAATCCCAATCTCTTTCCTTTCCAAAGCCTGCATCTTTAATCTGGCTCCACTGATGCATATAAGCAACACTTGCACACCTGCAGAACTTGGCTCATTCCTTCTGGCTCATTTAACAGAAGGTTCCACTATCAGCTTGATGCCAGCAAAACCAATGAAAAAGAAACAAGTAGCATGCCTTACTAACTTGTAAGCAAAGCCGGTGCTGTATTTAAGACAAAAACAAACCAATGCATTAAGGCAGTGAGGTAAGACTAATGTAAGGCTGCTCAATGGCTAAGTGCTTTGATTGATGGCTTCATGGACCAGCGCCTCAAACATATTTTACACATAATGATTTATGGTCCCAAAGATGACAGACTAATGATTTAAACAAGCTCCTTAATTAAACCTCAAATTGGGATGCATATTCAGCCATCTTCTTCACATCATTTAAAAATAAATGGAGACTTTTCTCCTCTTTCATTTTTTTTCTTTGCCTGCTATGTCACTGAGATCCAAAGAAAACCTCGCGGAAATATCAAATCTATTAGGCGATCTGAAATATTTGAGTAAGATCTTGAAACACTCAAATTCAATTGGGTTTTATTATTCGCATTTAGCTGAAATGTTATCAGTCTTCTTCCATTTGCTAAAGTTTTCTTAAGGAGACTTTTGCTATTTTTTTTTTTCTTTTAAATTCTGCCATTACCTATTACAAGCCCTCACATTACTTTATCCTCATTCCTCCTTTGGCTCAGAGCTAGTTCTAAGGCAAATCTGCCAAGACAGAAACGAACAATCAATAGAGGAGAATGGGAAATGAGCATAAGACAGAGGCTGAACTTAATTTGACAAGAAAGCATTGAAGTTGCCAGGGGCTATGTCGATACAATGTTGCACCACTCAAGTCTGGGTGAATTGTGAGAGCTGGAGTTTGTACAATTGTAATTAAATGGATCTCTGCCCTGTGATTGGTGCAAGTATTTAGCCAGAGTAGAAGTTATTCTTAATATTAGTATAGTGTCTGAATTATTCACCTTGAGGCAATGCATTAAATAAAAGAAAGATGAAAAAGCCAAATCCTAAATTTTGACTGAAAGTGTTACATTAATAATCAGTTACAGTTTTTATTTTCACCACTAGGTGGCCCATTAAGATGAGGCTTTAAATAATGAGGATCCACCAAATCCCTCTGGTTTAAACTGGTTTTCATTTAATTTCAGAGTTTAAAATTGTCAACTACATATATACACGTATGTACTGATGATCGGAAGATCACAAGAACTGTGGAAATAATCCGCTATTAAAAAAAGTATTGGACCTCTGCATATTGTGTGCCTCAGCATCCACTGACCCCATCATGGCAAGAAAATCTTCCAGCTGGCCAGTGACTTAATCCCTCGCAAATATTTGTAAAAGCAAACATTTGCGAGGTGCTGGATTTCATGCACCTGTGACCATGGAGATATTTTAAATTTCAGAGTTTGCTTATTAAAAATGGACTAGTGATACTTTTTTAGTAATATACACTACATTGTGCCAGTGCAACAAATCTACATTGCATACACGTTTTCCTCCCTTGAATTTTTTTTTAAAAGTAACTTTTACATGAAATGTCAAATTGTTGAGCTGCACCTGCATTTAATCTGATTTGAATGCTGGAGTTTACTAACCCAGGAAAAGGCGACACAATTTTGCTCACACTTTCCATTAAAATATCACAAGTTTGCCATTCTTGTCATTTTTTCTGAAATCTTATTGAGTTTTTCACTTTTACCGTAGCGATCCAGCTTGCGCTCAGACAGCAGCCAGAAACTTTCCTGCTTCATAAAGATCGATTTTCAGCATAACACCACTTTTCATGAATAATATGAGCGCATTGACATATGTGGCTAATATACAATATATTACATTGCTAAATTATTACTGATATATATTAATCCTGATAGTACACTCAGCAAATATAAATAATTCAGTAGTCATTATTCACATTCTGCTGAATCACAGCCTTGACACAATTTAGATTTGCTCTCGAATTATACGGCGGCGTATTGAACTTTTCTCATCTAGTTTTACCAATCCATTCCTCTTTCTACTGGTGGACTTTCCCCCCCCCCTTTCTTTCTTTCTTTTTTTTTTTTTTACGTTAGCATGTCTTTTATCCCACCACTCTTGAGCAAACACATTCTTGTACAGCTTAAACCCAATCAGGGGAGGGAGATGGAATGAGGAGAGAAGGTACAGACAAAACGCAGATGACAAAGGTAAGTGGGAGAGGACGGGATGAAAATTGGATTCAGGTACAAAAAAAAAAGAAAAAAAAAAACTAGGGACGAATGGGGGGAATGTAAATGAAAATAGGAACAAGAAATGAAGACATAAATCATGAAAGGAAGGTTGGTAGAAAACCTCTGGAGCTGATTGGACTGCGGGAGTCGTCTTATGCCACATCAAGGGACCAGAATTGTTCCATATTGCCTTATGCAATAAAATATACGCATTTGCATTATGTTCATGGAGAATGTGCTAATATATTTTAACACCTCTCCTACCTGAGTTCTTAAACAGAAAATATACACAAAAACGTCCTATTAAAACATATTTTACACGTAACACATGAATCTTTTTTACTTCTTAAAGAATGAGAATAAATGTATCCATTTCATCTCCATGATTCATGGCCGGGAAGGTGTGGTCAGGTGTGGAGTGGCCATCTTCCTTCCTGAAGTTTTATCTTACTCTTTAGCATTGTTTACTTTAATTGCCACAGAACTTGTCAAATTTTTAGGGGAGCCTGTACTGATTACTGAGAGGAGATTTAAATAGGACTTAAGCAGGATCTGCAGAGCATCCTCTGCTCTTTTCTATGACTGCAAATATGCCAATTAGGCTCCAACACCTTAGTGGAGAAGTGAGACTGCCAACACCCAGAAGTGAAATCTCTACTGCTAGCCAAAAACGTTAAGCCAATTGTTATAGTTACCGTATTTTCCGGACTATAATTTGCAGTTTTTTTTCATAGTTTGACCGGGGGAGCGACTTATACTCCGGAGCGACATATGTGTGGAAATTTACAGATCATTATATCATATGACATGTTATTTTCACACTAAACCGCAAGAGGGCGCTCTAGGCCTGTGTTATTTTACCTTCGGAGAGGTAGAAGAAGT
>CAEFZY010078590.1:0-37443 GCA_903066815.1 Brachyrhaphis roseni
ATATATGCAGAAAATTTCTGGTAATAACAAAATTGGCCTCTCTGTGTCTCTATTATTTCCAACACCATTATGAGAAACAAATGTTGGCTGCCGTGTGGTGCTGTGCGGTCGTGGTGAAATGGCTAATAGTCCCGCGCCAAATTAATTCAGTTGTCTTTAAATCACACATGGAGCATCTGATTGGATCCTAACTGGATATGTATGACCTTTGTTCAGCACTTAAAAGCCGAAAAAAAATGGAAAATGTAATTTGACTCCGCTGCGCCCCCTAGGTTCATCCATTAGCTTTATCTCCGTGCTACATCGCCCGATCTGCACCAGATTTTTTCCTGCGTTGTCGGAAAGCGCTGCAGAACGCGTCGGTACGTAACGCCTGGTGGACAGGCGCGTGAAGTGCATGAGAGCTTCTGCTGTGGCTAGAGGGCGGCGGTGCTGGAAACTGCGTGAGAACTTCTGTGGTGGCGAGCGGCTGGCGGTGCTGGAACCCCCGCGGTGGCTGATAGGCCGGAGCGGCGCTTGGCTGCGAGGGCCGCATGAGGCTGCTTGCAGCTTTAATTTTCATTACATTTTTCAGAATAAGATTAACCTTTTTTCTTCCAAATAAAATCAAATAATATGTTGTCTACTTTTGAACTGATTTTATTGGAAACCTTAAGTGCTGAACTCGCATATACCAGACTGGAAAGACCTTTAGCTTTAGGGAGCAATACCTGACCAGAGATGGATAAGTCTCTCTGTAACCACTATTGCAAAGGGGTAATAACTACTGACCCTTTGCGCTGGGTATGTTCTGGAGAGCATGGGTCATGATCTCCAGAACAAAACCCATTATGGACATTGTTTTAAAGTCCATCACAACAACCAATGTGCTCCTTTAAAGCTAGTCTAAAAACAGCTGTCTGTAACCTACTATTGGCACTACAAAGTTGATTTCCACTTTAAAAATGGTGCTGCACAAACAGAAGGATAGAAACTATGCTTGTCTATTTTGTTTAACCATGTTAACATGGTTTTCAAATTTCCACATGGAAAACTCTCACTTGATGCACATTTGTGGTATTTGTAGATGTTCAAGTGCCTACCGAGCTTCACACAATGGATTGAGTTTGCACTTAGAGCATATTGATTTTGATTGAACCATGACTTGAACCCAGTCTTATAGTGTCCACAGAGCGGACGCAATCCACTATGCCAACCAAGCATCTTACAATCCTGGTGCAAAAACTTCTACACATACCCCAACATAGGCTTTTCAGATTAAATTTTAAACCTTGCCGTGAGTAAGACTTGAATCCACTCTTATTGTGCCCGAAACACAGACGCAAACCATTGTGCCAAAGAAGCACAATGGTTTTCACATGTAAAACTGAATTTGTAGTATATGTAGAAGTTCGAGCGTCAATGTTGCCACATGCTTGGTTGGCTCAATGGATAAGCGTCTGTGTTTCAGATCCAAAGGTTGTGAATTCAAAACCAGCTTAAGGCACGGTTTTACAATTTCACATGTAAAACTGAATTTGTGGTATTTGTAGAACTTCGAACATCAATTTTGCCAAGTGCTTGTTTGGCATACTTGGATAGAGACTGAGGTTTTGGACCTGATGGTTCTGAGTTCAAGACCAGCTTAAGGAATCAACAGTCTGTATCCGTAGGGAGAGGGACGAAAAGGAGGGGGGGAGTAAGAAGGAGAGGGCGGTGGAGTATGACAACCAAGCAACATTTTATTTTTTTTTATTTTTAAAGTCAGTGTGAAATTTTAAAACCATTCTGTAAGCACGTCTTGAACTCAGAACCATTGGAACTGGAACCACAGTCTCTAGCCAGTATGCCAAACAAGCAACTGGCAAAATTATCGCTCGAACTTCTACAAATACCACAAATTCAGTTTTACATGTGAAATTGTACAACCATGCCTTAAGCAGGTCTTGAACTCGGAACCATGGGGACCAAATCATAGTCTTTTATCCATTGTGCCAACCAAGCAACTGGCAACCTTAATGCTCGAACTTCTACAAATACCACAAATTCAGTTTTACATGTGAAATTGTAAAACAATGTGTTGAGCAGGTCTTGAACGCAGAACCATCAAGACAGAAACACAGTCTCTTATCCATTGTGCCAACCAAGCAACTGGCAACATTAGCGCTCAAACTTCTACAAATACCACAAATTCAGTTTTACATGTGAAATTGTAAAACCGTGCCTTAAGCAGGTCTTGAACTCAGAACCATCGGGACCAAAGCACAGTCTCTACCCAGTGTGCCAAACAAGCAACTGGCAACCTTGGTGCTCAAACTTCTCCAGTCTGACAGTTTCTTGTTTTTCATACTTGGTGACTGATGCTTTAACCTGTAGACCACACAATCTTACACAGTCTTCTACTGTTTGATTGACATATGTTGAGGTGTTTTGATCTTCATGCAACAAGTGACAGATGAATGACTTTCAGTGTAGTTTCACTGCTCATTCAGTGACAGGTTTAACTAATGACTCTCAGTTTAAAGTTGTGACTCCCTGCACCACCACACCTGGAGTGACTGGTTTAATTTGATGTTCTTCAAAGTTTTAATTATCATTCAAGATTGTATGTCACATTTCACCAACAAGACAATTCATAATGCTTTACATCATAAAGACACAAAACTACACAATCATGAAAACACTACCCAGTAAACAAAAAACCAAGTAACCAAGTCAAAATTAAGGTTGATAGTTCTTTTTGCTGGTTTTTAAGCAAAAACTCAAAAACAGGAATATCGGCTGTATCAGCAAAAAAAACTCTGAAATCGGTGCATTCCTGGAGTGAAAATAGATTGATAAATTAACAACATTTATTAAGCAGAAATCTTGTTTTTCTGATCATATAGCCTTAATTTTGACTGATATTGATGAACTTTGTGTTTAAATCTAAAAATCCCAAATTACTCATGAATATCCACTTAATTTTCAGTCCAAGATCAGGATTTGAACCAACATTCTTTGTAACTGAGGTCTGACACCGTAACCTGTGGACCACATGACCTTTTACATGTTAGAAGTTTCTCGTGGCACATTTATCTTTTCTGCAGTCAATAGTGACTGAAAGAAGCTGACAAAATAGACAATATTTCCAGGATTTGAACCCTTGTCCTTCATACTTGATGTGTGATGCCATCTAGGATTTATTCCAACATTAAACTTTTTCCTTCAGTCAGATTCAAATTCACTGATTGATATCGAAGTTCAGCTACTCAAAAATTTGCTCTGTATTCTCCATTCATTCAAAACACAAATGATGTTTGGCCCAACAGAGAGAACAGAAGTAAAAGGTTCCAGCTGCATTAATAAAACGCAAAACCTTCTTCATTTAAAAACATAATAGAACTGGAGAACTTTGGAGAGTTTTGTTTATATCTAATAGTATTGTTAGCTCTACTGTATGTCCAATTTATTTCCAATATCTGCTTCATAAGGAACACATTCAACTTAGGTTGACAGGAAAAATGTTTACTTCCTCTTGTGGTGTTTGTATGCTTATGCTACTGTGCTTGCAGATCATATTCTCTAATTTCCTGTCAACTTTTAACATAACATTAAAACACCATCCCAAATTAATGTGTTACTTTCCCCCCTTACTATAGAAATGAATAATTTCTGTATTTCTCAAAGGGGTAACTTTCTTAATTTGGATTATACAGATCAGCAATAATTTGCATGTGGCTTAATTTACCTCTAACTAAACTGATGAAGACTGGGAATTCTGGTCCATTTCTGCACTTCATACAGGCATTCATGACTCGTTTATCTGTATAGTACAATAACAAAAAGTAAACATCAAAACAATCTAGACATTTCCCATATGGCTGTAAGATATTTTGTTTTTAAGAAATAAATTCCTTGGAATTCAGTTTTAATGAATGTTAAGCAGGACTGCACAGTTGGTAGCACTATTGCCTTGCAGCAAGAAGGTCCTGGGTTTGATTCCTGGCGGGGTGTCTTTCTGTATGGAGTTTGCATGTTCTCCCTTTGCATGCATGCGTGCGTACTCTGATTTCCAATCTACAAATTTTTGTATCTATATAACCTTTTCACTTACTAAATTCAGCACTGGAAAAACGTTTCACAAAATATTCTTATTAAATGAGTAAAACATGTAGTGGCACAGGTGACGCTAAAATATCTTCTCATAAAAGCCAAACAATTGCTAAAAGTGCAGTAAAGCCGGTGTTCTGACTTGTCACATGGACGTTTATGCACAGATTAATTTAATATTAAAGACTCTTTATTCTACCTTCAATTGTTGACCCGTCTTCATCTTCACAACGCGACTATGGAATTGCTCTTTTAAAACACCTGGATGAGTTTGGGGGAAGCGACGCTCCTTATGTGTCGTGATTGGCCGATTTTTCCTTCAATCGCACTATAGCGAGGAGCCATTGGCCCTGGTTGGGCGAAAGTATATTCAGTCCTTGTTCCTTGTATCATTCGACTTTCTTCACTTAAGAGTTGTTTGGATTCTTTTAGTGAGAATTTCATTGCAATGGGCTCATTAGAATATATATATTTTTCTAATTAAAAAATAAATACTTTCCTACTGTATATCAGTGCAAGCAAATTGTAAGAACCAAATCCATAATAATTAATCTATTTCAAAGAAACACCCCAATTACAGGCTCTAAAAGGATAAAAGATTTTAGCTGGAGCAATTTGGACAAGCAATAAAACGGTTTTATTCCCTCCATCATGTTCCATATTGTCTTCTGTTCTCAGCAAATGTCAATTGCGACATGCTTCCAGCAGATGGCAGCGTTTTACTGCACATTTCCTCCCACAGCCAAGTTTCCTTCTGCATATTTTTGGAGAAAAATGTTGGATTTTAAGTTCAGATTTCATCTTCCATTTTGATCAGCTGACACAGTAAATATAACACTATATTATATAGTGACAGGAACACTTTTGGAAAGTAAAAATCAAACTGAAGCGTGATCGTTGATCCAGGGAATTATGTTGTGCTGAACCATGGTGAGTGCAGGATTACCTCAAAAGTGGGTTAACAGCTGCCTGCATTGCCTCTGCAAACGCTCCCAGCTCTCTGTCTTTCTATCCATGCACAGACAATTGGCCTGGTTCTCAGAGTGGAAGACGTGTCACACAGGGCACAGGGCTGCTTATAACAAGACCCTGTGGGACACCGAGAAGAATGGCTGCTTTATCTGCCACAGTGACTAATACTCCTCACCAGTATGGATACAAAGCACCTGTTCTTGTGGTGTACGTCTGTTCTCACCACAGTAAATACCTTCACTCATCCACCGCTTTTGTTAAGGGAGCTTATTATGGTGTGACATTGTAATGAAGTGAAAATTAGCTTAGGAACCCCTCCATATGGCAGCAGCTCCAAATAAAACATCTGGCAGCTTTCTGTGTGCATCCAGATGTAGGGGTCTAATGGTATAGAGAGGAATGAACAATAAAACATACATGAATGCGTGTTGCAGGACGCAACTGATTGACTCCACTAATGCAATGATGTAAACATAAGGCGTCCTATCAAAATGATCTTCTAAAATCCCAAGATGAAACAGTGGTGGCAGCAGCATGGTGTTTTCATCAGCATTGACAGAAAATATGTCCCAAAAATATAGAAGTTCAGCTGGTTTTGTAATGTAAAAACGTGAAAAAGCTGAAACTGGGCTTGTAGGAATGCTTTCTTTGGCTTGATTGGTCAGCTCCACTGACCTCTGCCACATTATCTATTAAAATTCTAATAAAGAAACAAAACAAAACAAAAAAAAAACAAGGCAAATATATAATTGTATGCGTTATGTCTGGGAATCGTGTAGTGTTCATTGATTTTGCACAAACCTCACTTTTCAGAAGAGGAAGGATGCCCCTGGTGGTTGAGACAAATCACTGATGTAGAGCATGGTGCATCCTCTCTAATTAACATTGATTAAACAAGCACTAATTAGCACATTCATCTGAAACACACATGCTACATTATGTAGAACCTGACAGCAGTGCTGCTCCTCTGGACCAGACTAAGATAGCATGGGGTGACTTGAAAAGGGCCAAACAACTGAGTGTTCGAGTATTTTTGGATCTGCAAGGCAGAACCTTCCCAATTGCATGGAGTTTGCATGTTTGCCCTGTGCATGTGCGAGTTCTCTCTGGGTACTCCGGCTTCCTCCCACCATCCAATAACATGACTGTCAGGTTAATTGGTCTAAATTCTCCTTAGGTGTGACAGAGTGCATGGTTGTTTGTCCTGTCTGTCTCTGTGTTGCCCTGCGACAAACTGGCGACCTGTCCAGGTTGACCCTGCCTCTCACCCGAAATGTCTCGCTGGAGATAGGCACCCCTCCCGACCCTACTAGGGACAAGGATGTACAGAAAATGGATGGATGTACTAAAATATTGTTTTGTTTATAGCTGTCTTCTACATTCTAATGTTCTGAATTTGGGATTTTCATAAAAATTACCAAAAGTAAATCCATGCTTGCAAGTATCACGCTGGATGAAACAAATTTATGGATCAGTACAAGAACATAAAAAATTTAAATAAATGTATTTCCTAATGTAGAACTTGTGTGCCTGTTTGTTTGACAGTAATCAGGACAACAAGCATTTTATAGCGTTTCTCAATGCGTCGCAGCTCCCCTGATTTAATCCCATCTCAAAATGAGGTCGAGCTGATTCAGTCTCCAAGTGGAATAAGAAGACTTACTGATCGTTTTTTCAGGGCTTTCTTCTGGAAACAGAAGAGTTACGGCAGGCGCCAAAAATTGCGATCCGGTGCGTCGACAGCAGTCCATGAGGCCACTCAATAAACACGGAGAGCTGGATGATTACTTTTGTTCGTTTTACCAAATGAATACGTCACTCTCGCTCTGTCCAAGCACATCACATACAGGACAGAGGAATGCCATCACCGTAAATGTGGTTTTATTATTAATAACAGTATCTCTTTTAATGAACATTGCAGATACATAATAGAAAATAAATCAGAAAACAGAGACATCGTCTCAAGTCATGAAAGTGCCTGGAATAACTGTGCTATATATTCTCATTAATATCAATCAACGTCATGACCTTTCCAATCAAAGCCTCATCACCACAAATGTTCTATTTATCATGAACCAAAGTGTTATTGTTGTCATATTCACAGAGCCTCTCAAAGCAAAGAAGACGTTGGAGTTGGACTCCAGTGAGGATTAGTGGTTACACTCTGAGAAACCTTGTGAATAATGACCAGCAGGTTCCATGAGCATGGCTCGATTGTCTTCATTTTAATATTGTAAAGGTTTTATTTACACATTTGCCATCTCTGAGGTCTCTGATCGGATGTTCAGAGTAGATGCTCCTGAACACATCGGTACTTCGCTTTTCCTTGAAGGGAACAGCGTGAAATAAAGGCTCTGATAAAAAAATAAAAAAAACAACAAAAAAAAATTTCAAATGCAAATATGCTGGCTTACACCTCAATAAATTATATTAAAAAAACAACCCAGGCCTTTTCTCACATTTTACACAAAAGAAAGATTAGAATGCAAAACATTAGAAGAGGGGAAAGGACAGCTTTTCATTTATGTTCTTACAAATTCATCACTTTGCATATTTCATGGCACAAAATGAATCATCTGAGATGCTGAAGTTAATTCCTATGAGAACTGAAATGGTATGTGGCACAGGCGGATTCAGGAAATGGGGTCGTTGTCACGGGCGACGTGAGAACGGATCTTGACTGGATGGAGCGGTACCGATCAGGTAGTAAACAGATTTTTGTGGATGAGGTCTGTTGCATTTACCTTTGCTTTGGTCTAAAGTTGTTTTACTATTTCATTAGCGTTATTCATTATATTTCATTTTGAAGGATTTTATTCTAAAATGCTACTAATTTTAAATATAATTTAGATTATATTAATTGTTTATTAAATTAAACTATATCTCAAGTTAATTCAGAAATATTTAGCCATTTACACTTTTCATGAGGTCGGTGTTGAGAGTTGTTTTACAGTGCCTTGCAAAAAAGTCTTTTCCACATTTTGTCATGTCACAACCACAAATTCCTTTTCATGTAACTTAAGACTCAGTGTTGCATAATTGTGAAGTGGGGGTGGATGTTTGTTTAACTTTTTTTTAATTTTTCAAATAAAATGTTAAAAGTGTGGCATGCATTTGCATTCCTTTTCCATTTGTATTTTGAGTTCAGCACCTCAGGTTGTACAGTCTTTTACCTGGACAATATTAGTTGCGGCCGTTGTTGGAAAGAGGCCATAAGATGTCCTATTTAAAGTTTGCCACAAGTTGTGTAAAAGAGACATCAAACTTGTATAAGAAGGTTCTCTTTTTGGCCAACATACAAAACATTACCTGGTGGAAAACCCTGACCATACTCCGTCCACTGGGAGACATGGTGGTGGCATAATCATGCTGTAGGGACTCGATCCAGACTTTTTTTCCCTTCCACTTCACAATTTCACACTACTTTGTGTTGCTCTTTCACATAAAATTGCATGAAAAAAAGTAAAATACAAAAATAAAAATTTGTGGTTGCCAAACTGTGACGATTCAATGGGGGTGAACTGTTTTCAAGGCACTGTAGACGTTACGGAAAGAAATCTTTGTTTTGTACATTAGGAAACACTGAGTGCTGCCTTCTGGAGGGAAATGTGAGAACCCTGGGAGTACAATTCACCTGGGGATGGGAAACAAACAGGGCTTTCATTTAGCAGGAAATGGATAACTGAAACAATGATTTTAGCCCTGGACAGCCTTGTTTGGTCCTGTTGTGGAAACTGGGTTGAGTGATGATGGCTTTCTCCTTCATCCGCGCTGACATCATCGATAGATTCATTCCTACTAAACTGCTGCAATGACAATGAAATCAACAAATGTGATAGAAAAACTCTGGGGAGCTGTGAGTGGATTCAAAATGTCAAAACTCCCAAATTCACATGTTCGTATCATCTTACAATATAAGACGTTAATGAGTGATTTTTGTGAGCTAAGCAGTTCCACATAACAAAACAGGTTTCTTCTAATCCGTTTTCCCGTCGCTTCTATCAGAAATGTCATACATAGAACTTCTCTAAGCAAATATCCCTCAGTTACAAAAATATACTTTTCTTTTTTTCATAAAATAATACACAGAACTACTTTTCAGTGATATAATCTTCTGTTAAGGTAAATAGCAAGGTTGCTCTTTAAAAGGAAATGTCGATGTGAAGAGATAGAGATGTGAAGCCTAGCACCATAGTCTTCTTTTTCCACAAGCATTCATTATCAGAGTTGAAAACCCAGTGCTGTCCCGTTGTCTGGACTCCAAATTTTGCATATTCTGGTTAAGCCCAAACCTATAATATCTCAGCCTTCTCCTGAGGGCTCCCTCCCAAGAAATAAAAAAACCCATCAAAAGCATTAGAAACTACACCAGCCAACAAATTAGGATAAAGGTAACAACAGTTCTACCAACACATCTTACAGGCCATTGCTTCACTTTAGTACAAACTGAAAACAAACAAGGAAAATGAAGATTCCCAACTGATAAGGAAACATAAAGAAACAAGTCCCAAACACTGTTGCTACAAAGAATTAGAAAAACGTATGTACAGGACCCTGTTTTCCTCGACTCTCGCGGTAAATTAGGACAGGTGTTGGCTTGTGTTACTTGAGTGTTTTTACAGGCATACAAAAAAAGTTCTCCTTGCTTCTTTTTTTTTCTTCTCTTTTGTGGTTCAACTTTAACAAAAGCTCTTATTAGACTAAAACAAAACAAGAATTTTTCAGCTCCCGTTTTGTCCACTGTGTCTGATGTTTCATCCCTCCTGCCCCTTTCCCACATGTTATCTCCTGGTGCAAATGTAACAGCAGCAAGTATCTTAGTGCCATTCAGCTCCGTTCGGCTCTGGTGGATTTAGGGTCTGACTGCCGGCGGCTAGTCCCCCCTGTGACGGATGTCGTCCGGATCCGGACCCGCCTGGCACCGTCTCTGTCACCAGATTACGCTGGATATGCTGGTCTCTCTGGGAAGCAGCGGCAGCATGGCGTTGTTGCCGTGGCCCTCCTCCACGCTCTGCTGGCGTGGTGACTTGGACTGCGGCCGCTGTCCGTTGATGAGGGTCATGGGGATGTTGCAGTAGGTGTGCTGGTTGCCTAGCGAGGACAGTGGCGGGAGCGTGCCGCTTGGTGGCAGGTCGTAGTCGTAGCTACGGTAATAGTGTTTCTGCCTCATCTGGGTGTGGCACGAGTTGTGAAAGGTCGAACGCAAGTCTGGGTGTGCTGTCGCCATGGCGGTGGAGGTGGCCGCTGCCATGGAGATGGCCGAAACAGTCTGGAGCTCGCCGAAGGCGCCCTGCTCGCTCACGTCCAGCACCTGCTCGTGGGAGATGCTCAGGGGCTCCATGCGTTTGAAGGGCATCTCGTAGAGCAGCTGCTTCCAGAACTTGGAGGTGAGCTTGTTGCTGGACGGCCCGCGCCACTTGATGACCGTCAGCATTTTGATGGTGTGTTTTAGGGCCTCCACTTCCTGGTAGTTCATGATGCCTCGGAGCTCGGCGCACTCGATCAGGATGACTTTGATCTCGCCGGTCACCAGCATGTTGCGTAGCCGCGTCTCCAGTTCAAAGATGCTCCACCCCCTCCGCACCACGTAGCTGGGTGTCATGACGATGATGAGTCGCTTGCTCTGGTCCACGCAGCGCGCTACGTCCTCGATGTAGGCTGGATCGACCAGGACAGAGAGACACATTCGTCACTTTGGCGGAAAACTCAAAGCATTTGATCATTTCTACTTCCTTATGTTTGTATTTCATCTAAACAGACTTTAAGTTAAACTTTGATGTAAATGTGAAAAACAATATTACACAGGGTACAAGAACTCTCTTTGGCCTCACCTCAAGTTTTTATAAGGCTACTCCATTATAGTTATCAAAACTTTATCAAGCATACAACTCTGATTTAATCATTCCACCATTTAGAAATTAATCGTAAATAATAGCTACAGACACAAAACAGTTGTTAATACCTCCTGCAAAGATGAGTTGAAATAAAAAAAATCATTTATTGCAATAGCATAGTCACTGAAAAAATTAAAAACAAAATTTCATTCCGTGGATTTTTTCAAGAAAATAACAAAAGTTAGTGAGTAATAGTTAAAGTTACTCTGTGGGCAATTCTTGATATATTTAACTATTCATTGTAGTTATCCAGAAAGCGATTCCTCTAAGTGGTGGCTCCCAATTTGTGAAAGAGACTCAACTGGTTCTTTTGGCAGAATAATATCCAAAATAAACACAGAGATGCTTCTTCCATCTTGGTTTCCAAGGCTAAATCCTAGAGAAAACCTGTGGGTCAGCATCCAGTAGGATCTCAGTCTACTATCTAATCTAAGATTGCAATTTGTGAATATAATTTCATTGACAATTATTTCTCAAAACATATACATTCCAACTGAATAAACATACACTATTTAAAGGTTTAGTTTTTCAAAACCGTTCATAAAGCTCTTATTTTTTCCCCAGAGGTGGCAACTGCAACTGTCCCCTGCATTCAAAACCGAGACATTGAAAATTTCGGCCACACGTAGGCAGAAAACAGCGTGGGTTTACATTAGCTACCGCTGAGCCACTACCGCTAATGGATGCGTCATCGTGCAGCAAACTGAGTGTTTTTGGTTTTCACACCTTGCCCTGAGTGTCAGGAGAAAGAGAAAGCATGACAGAACGTGTGTGCATGCAGCTAATGCTTGCTTTTAGCCTTTCTTGGCCACCATAACAGCTTTGTTCAGCAGCAGGTGGACAGGATAAAACCAGACTCCATCTTTCTTGGTAATATCTCAGTGTGTCTGCTGGTTGTTAAGCCAACCAATGCCACATTCCCTCCCCGTCCTGCTCTGCATACGTTGGAGAGTGAACTGCTTCTCTTCTGTCATGCTGCGCCTGAGGCTGTGCAATGAGAGAAGCTCGATTAGAGTAAACTTGGGTTTGAAGTTGCCCTTTACTTCAACATGACAAGCCAGTCTCTTTGCTGTTTGGTAATTGGTCATCATGCTGTAATTCAACAGGACCCTGAGGCCAAATCTCCACTTCAAGGTCTGAGCCAGTTCACTTAGGGGTTTTCTTTGTAGTATATCAGGAGGAAAAAAAACAAACTAAAAAGGATTAATGGATATTCTACATTAGCTAATGAAGAGTGGCTTGATTAGATTTTTTTTTAAAACTGACTGTACATCTGCTGTTTCTTGATGGTGTATGCTAACTATTCATAACTTTAAAAATGTTATTTCCACCCTCTAAAGCCAAGGGAATACAATGTTTCTCTCTTCAGATCTGACAGACCATATTCTAATAAAATAGCTCATAAAAATCACTGTTGTCTTTGAGTTTTTAATAAGAAGTTCCAATTAATTTACAACAGGAAAGTTATTCCTCTAAATTTTGTTAGCAAAACATATAGAGAAAAGAAAAAGTGAGAAATTGTTGAAGTATTTAATGCATTGGGGTGTGATGATGCATCAAGCTTTATTATTACAATCATGATTACCCCCATTTTTATCACAACGTCCCCATATTGTTTCTGTACTTCATCATCTAAGCTCTGAAAATAAACATCCACTGTGGACATCGAGGGAAGGGAAAGATGGATGGAAACAAGAAAGGAAAGGTGGAAGATAAGGATGCCACAACTGATAAAAGAAGGAAGGTAGTACAGGTCAAAACGATTAAGGGAAATGAAGAAAAAAAAAATGCTAAAAAGAGTAAGGACACAAAAATAGCGACTGGAGGAAGGAAAAATGAAAAATTCAAAGAGTGTTAAGGAAACAAAGGAAGGAAGGAAGGACACAATGGAGGAAATAAAAAGGGACAAAAGGAAATGAAAGAGGGAAGAACACAACAAAGCAAGATGGATAGAAAGAACTTAGCAAGTTTTCACAGTTTTCTGTCTGCTAAATTAATAAAAATGAAAAACTGTCACAACTGGTAGCCTGTTCTTTGTGACTACAGGTCAATACAGTTTGTAGTTAAGCATTCTCATCAGTTATTGAGCTGACTCCTCATAAAATGCTCAATGTGTACTCTGCAAACTTTTGATAGCAGTCTTTGAATTTAATTCTAATTCCCATGTGGGCCCAATGAAAAAAACTGATGGTGGTGCCCATCTTATTAGTGAAATTATGTAGCCTAACTTTAGCCATGGGAACTAGACTCAATTCTTTGAACGAGACTTTTTTTTAAATAAGAAAACTAATTGAAACACATAATATAATAAAGCATATTGAAAGCAGACAAAAAAAAACAAACAAATGGTTAAAAGGAGACTTCATGTAAGTTCTGCAACATATGAGTACATAAGACAATATGTAAGCTCTTTAGCCACAAGCCAGAGTCTGTGTCAGTGTTTGTCAACACATCTGAGAAAAATCTGGGGAAAAAGTACCTCTAAGTAGTCTTGTGTCATCCTGGAAATGATCATTGGTGAAACCTAAACAATAGATATTTACATTTAAAGGGTGATCAGAAGATTTGTGAGCAGGTGAAAACAGTGACGGAGATGTGGGGACACTCCCCTGGCATAAACTGGATTTATCCACGGGTGCATAGATGGCGGCGATTGTTTTATAATCGCACTGAGCAGTTTATTCCAGTTTAATATGGGACATGAAGCATAAAAACGCAGAGGAATGCAGGTGGTAGGAGTTCAGCCAGCACTTCTGCTTCGGGAAAGTGCTGGAACTACAGTGGCTCTCAAAAGTGAACACACCCCTGTGAAATTAATTCTTTTTTTTGTAATGTAAAGAAAGTGAGACCATAATTAATAATTTCAAAACATCTTCCACATATATTTGAATATTTTCTGTATTTTATGTCACATTTTCTGTATTTTGAAAATGTTGGTGCCTCTATTTCGTTTGAAAAAAAATCCCAAATAGAGCTGTTTTAGTGCTTTGCTTGGGATTTTAGACTTGATTGGTTCAACCTGAACTTAATGCTCTCTTGAGAAGAAACAGATGATGAAATTGAGTTTAATTTATTTAATTTTTTATTTATTTAATTTTTTTAAGTCAGAAAGTTACGAATCAAAACTCTGATAGACAATATGTTGAAATCAAAATACAATGGGGTAAATAAAACAGTTTAACAAGTCAATCTACACTAGAAAAAGGAAGAGCAGCTGGAAAAATATTTTCATATAGTCAATTTTCTTTTTAACTATTATTGATGTCAGGTGTGAACTCAGAATGCTGAAAAACTTAATCAAAAAGTGGAGGCTATGAATGTTTCTTTTATTGTTTCCTATAATAAATGTGTTTTCACCTGAATTGTACAGGGCAATTCAGGTGAAAACTCTGCAGAGCAAATGTCACGTTATATGTGGAAAAACTTCTGGTTTCAAGATTTGCAGTTTACCAGGGGTGTGGAGACTTTTTAGATCCACTGCACATGGGATCCAAATATTGAATTTTCCTCAGAGTTAACATGCCACTAAAGCAAAACTCAGAAGGGTTGTTGACACATGGCGAACCCCCAAAAGGCCAAACTCTGTGTATGCATAACTCTGCCTTATACTGTGTTATATGTACTGTTCGGATGCTAATACGCTCCCAATGGGAGCTGAATGTTTATGCGTAGCAACAATAAAGCAGAAAGCAGCACCACCAGGCTGAAATGGTGGCAAGCTGTGGTTGAGATTCCTCTCCATCCTTGCATTTTTATGCCATTTTTCCCATATTACAGCAGTCCCACCCTCCCACCCCCCTCGGTTTGCGAGCACAGCGTCACAGAAACAGATTCAGTTTATAACCCTGGCACAAAGCCACTGACGGAACGCGTAATTAGTAATGGCGGCATGTGCGGTGAAGACAGGCAGATGCAAGTATTGAAATGGAGGCTAACAGCATAATGATATTATCAAACTCATCTGTGTATTGAGTTAATCAAAGATAAGTACGGGGCATGGTGAGATGCTCCATTAGGAATATGCTGTGGTAAAACATGCACTAATATCCATGCATAAAGAGATTTTGTAATGTGCAGCTGACACCATTACACAGCAGCATGCAGAGGCAGAGTCTTTGCAGAGCTGGATCTGGAATATGGACTCTAATCAGCAGGATTGTACCTTCTGCTGATTGTGTTTGAAAGGCAATGAAGGTTACTTTGGGTCCAACACGCTGGAAATACTCCATACTGCACGCTTTTTATATATTCCATTGGTTTTTAATTGGCCTTTTACTGCGGGTGCAGCATTTGGTGATTATTTCTTATTCTTCAGATTGTAGGTATTTATAGTGTGCGCACGAAAGTTGATTTATGAAGCATAATTGGGTTTAGAGGTTTTCACACACAAACAGTATTTTTGTTCTTTTTAACTATTTGGAGTGAAATAAGTACATGACAAAACCTCACTGAATTTAAAAACATTTGAATTTATTGTTTCCTTATTTGCTTTTATTAATTTCATCTTGTTGGAGCTTTGAGGTTTGTTTTGCACTTGAATTTTGAACCTAGTGCAATATTCTTTGGTTTTATGCAAATAAAAGCCAACAAATGTTTAACTATTTGGCATTTGTTGATTCCCTCTCTGTAAAAACAAACTAGTAAATGAAATTAGACTGCAAAAAGTGGGATGGTATAAAGGTTTGTGGATGACCCATGACCTCAGGCATTTTGAAAATATGCTTGCAAGCAGAATCAGTGGCAGGAAACCAACACATTTAAATGAGCTCCATCAATTCTGCCAAGAAAAAGAGTGGTCAAATGTCCAGCCAGAACAGCTTGTTGATGGCAACAAGTGTTTTCGCTGAAACTTACAAACAGACAGTTATCTAAAATTACAAGAGATGTATGTATATATTTAAGCTTGTATGTCAAATTTGACTCTGTGTGGATAATAAATGACTCGTAAGTTCAAACATGTGCCATAAAGTGTTGTTTTTGTAAACCATTGCAGTTGCATGCTGTATTTTTGTTAAAATTAATTAGTAAAACCCACTAAATTAAAGATTTTCATGCTAACATATTAAAGACATATTTTTCAAAATGTATATTGTGCAGTTGGGGTCTTTTTCTTAAAACGTAATTTCAAATCTTGTACGTGTGAAAGAGGGGGAAAATATATATCTAAAACTCATAAGACTTTCAGTCTAAGCAAGATTTAAATATTATTCAATATACAGAAAATACTGCATGTGAAAGAAAAACTAAATAAAAACAAACAACAATAAAATCATTAAACTAAGCTAAAATAGATAACACATCAAAATAATGTGAAATCAAACAAAAGTAAAATGAAAAATACTTTTTCAAACTTCAAGTTTAAGTTTCTACATCATAGAATTCTTAAATATTGAAAAAAAACATATTGTTCATGAAATGTTCATAGTTGAAGCTCCTATTTTTTTATTTCTCAACATCTAGTATAAAAACTAGCTAAAGAAGATCAAAATAGTTTAAAAATTAAAAATAGTCTAACTATTTTTATCCACGAGCATCAAATGTTTAATGGAAAAGTACTGAGTTTACATAATTTTAAAAGCTCATCTAAATTTTTTAGATGCATTTTCTTATCCTTAAACCTGGAATATCGTAATTCCAGGCTTAGACCTGAGATTACAAGTGTACTTTGGGAAGCATGCATTTAAAAGTTATATTTTGTCATTTTTGCAAACTGAAAAGTAACTTCTAAGGTAGCTGTTCTTGTTTGTTTCTGCAAAAATGGTCAAATTCAGACCTCATCAGGTTTTTAAAATCTAAAACACTCCTAGAAACAAAGCTGATTTGAAAAGACAAAAAAAAACAAACAAAAAAAAACTGATCCACCTCAGTCGGGGTTATGGTTAGGAAGAAAATAAACTCGGAATGATCAGAAATGAAAACCGATGGTGCTCTTTCATGTCTTTGTTATGCAACGGCACAAACGCATAACAAGAAGCCAACAAACACGGCATCGCCACCGCACCGACAACAGCTACACGAGCAACACCAAGCCACAAGACATTGGACACAACTTGACATCGCCATGAGAGAGAGCTTACTTCCTGTGGGGATCAAGTCCCTGTCTGGAATGAAGAGTTTATACCCATAATGCTTCTCCAGGACGTCAGGGAGGATCTCCAGGGCAAAGCGCTCCTCCTCTCTGGTTTCCTGGCTCCACTGGTCCGGGTCCACTTTGGTGTAGGACAGGTAAGCGTCATAGTCTTTGTTTTCTGCAAGGAGATGGACGTAAAACCATCAGTGGCAGTTTAAATCAGTGAGTTATACATACCATCATTGCTTTTATACTACTCAAACTGCGCCATAAATACACTCTGTTCCACCTCAGATGCTCATAATCTGTTTTCATACTGCTGCAGACAGCTCTATCATTCACAGGGAGCTTTCATTGAGACAGGGCGCCTCCATCCTGCTGACCTCTGGGTACCTCTGCCCATCCGAGCTCTTTTCATTACAGCTCCGACCCAACTGACAAATTATGTTACCTTGATGGCTATTGTGCCCTCTGCAGGCAAAACAAATTAGAGCTAAACGCCCGGCTCCGCCTGCTCAGCCCTGCCGTCGCGTGGCGCTGCTCCATCACCCACATGAAAGCGGAGACTGATGATGGATTTGAAAGAAGGGAGCTGGGAGATGGAAAGTGAGCCGGGAAGGAAGAGTTTATGTGTCTTCTTAAGCTTAAAGCACAACAGTAAAAATAAATCAGGAGAATGGAAGACGCGGAGATATCCCAGAGCTTCTATTGGAACGGAGATAATGGCTTCTGGCTCCACAGCAAAACAACCAAATCACTTCGAGCGTGTCTGCCGCAACCCTAAACCTGCTCACTGATTTCAACGTGGTTTGTAAATGAGCGACAAACACTTTAGAAATGTGTACATTTAATTTTTTTTTTTTAAAAAGTTTGATTTGTGGGATTCTGCAAGCACACACGCTTGAACAGTTTTGTGCTAGAGATAATACTTAGAATATAGGCCGAAAAGTTTGACTTTGGTCTCAATTATTTAACATGTAAAAGACATTAAATAATTGCAACAACAGTCAAAGATTTTATTCAGTTTGGCTTTTGAAATGGAGTGATCCACATACCAAAAAAAAAAAAGTATTAAAACATCATTATAAAAAGATTAAACACTGAATTTAATGTTGGGTCCATCTTAACAGTTAGATATTGAAGGATCAGAGAAACAAGGGAAGAGTTTCCTTTGACATGAAGACCAAAGTGTGTGCAGGCAGGAGGAGGCGCCATCTTAAATAAAAAGATAAACCCTCAGAGTAAAATCTGACTTTATCACATCTTTAACCTTTGACAACATAAATGTGCAATATTAAGACAAAAAGTGATGAATATTGCACAGTCTGCACTAGAACTGATCACATCCTGCATGTTAACTGACTCATTAGGTTAAAACAACATTTAACCTTGTAACTACATCTAAATTAATAGACCTCTGTGTTTGAATACAGACAGAATGTGGCTTTTGGATTACAATTGTCATGTGTTTTTTTTTTTTCAAAAGTGTACCCTCACTGATATTTAAACCTGTCCCATCCAAACCAAACTGAAGGAAATCCTTCCATAGGTAAAATCTTAGAAGATAAGAGCAGATTTCAGAACTCAAAGTTCCCGTCTTCATTTCGACTCTTGTTCTATCGCTTTATTGCACAAGCCATGTAGACGTCTCGTTCGGATGGAGCATGTTCAGAGCAGCATTTCCATTTCGCCTCCGTTAATATCCTTTCCATTTTACACTTGAGCCTCTCTCAGGAGCTGTGAGTCTGTCAACAAGATTCACTCACTTCCCAGAGGGTAATCTTGATATTTGGCAAGTGCACACCACTCTTACATGACGCCCCGTAATGAATCTATCTTGTTTTTATAACGTGCAATTCATTTTACAGCACCGGGGACATGTAAAAATAATTGAAATGTAACCTCACTTAGTATAACTAACTCTGAGGCATAAATCTCTGCCTCTGTTTTTCTCTGCTAGCATTTAAACAAATGCTGTGTAGGCAGATCAAGGGCTATTTTAGTGGAGGTGATTCACTCATCGGTAGAGAAAAACAGAGAGGAGAGAAAGCCTGACCCCTCCTCCTCCTCTAATTCCCCTCCAGCATCTTGAGAAGTCACTATCAGAGAAAGCTGTGGGATCTACCTACAAAACCAAGCCCACGTATATCTGACGCGCCACACGTGCGCTTCGGGTGTGTGCACGTGCGCAGACAGCCCACAGTTAAATATGAGAACTTTTGAACTTTCTGTGAAAAGTGTCAGGAGAGTTGAAGGTGTACATTTCTGTGACACCCCCCTGGCTTCAGTTCAATTTAATGGAGACCAAATAACAAATATAACAAACATACAGAACTACTGCTAATGAGTGGATGGATCTTCATAATCCTCCCCCACCCTCTTCTACATGCAATATTTGGTTTTCCATTATTAGTTGCACCAAAATAACATGGGTTTGCATCAGACTGTAGAAAGCTGCCTAACATTGAGAAATTAATTTTGTAAAAGAAATCATATACTGCCTTTTTTTAAATATAATCTAAGCACGGAAGAAAAGAAAAGTCATTCTTTGTGGTGAAAAAGACCAGACAGATTATTAATATACAGCAGTTCTGTTTTTTTAAACTAAATCACTCAAAGTCTGATATCATAGCAAATCTATAAATCAAAGGGACTAGGATAAATATGGCTTTTAATCATTTTTCACTTCAAATGTCCCTACTTTTCTTGCAGACTCAAACACTCCATGTCTACATGACCCTTTGAAAATATCAAAGGAGTAGCAGCTCAGCCATTCATCACACAAGTATCAGTTCTAAATCAGCTTACCCACTTTTAAACATTAAATAGAAAAGTATAGTATGATATTACTTCTTGTTTAAAGCTCAGACAAATCAGGTTTTATTACAGAATTCAAACCAGCCTTAAAAAAATGAAATAAAAATGGTCAACCATAAGTGACGCAGAAAACGTCATTTGTAAAATGGCATAAAAACTCAATAACTCCACATCTAGGAGCCACAGTCAGCTGTGCCAAACTTTTCCTTGTGGACAATAAGCAGCGGCATCTACATATCTAATATGCATTAGAGTTACCATGTGTGCAACAAAACTATTAGCGCTTTGCATCTCCAAACTGTACTTAACACCAAGGGAGCCTCATCAGTCCTCGCTGCCTTGACAACGATGACATTCGTATTTATGGAGCAGTGTTGATGAGCTCCCACCTCTTTGTCAAGCCCAGCTCGCCTGTTGTCATCATGAAGCCTATTATTGATTCTGGTGACACCCACACAATGTGACAAGTGAGCGCTCTTTAACTAAATTGCATCGCTGACAAATAGCTGACAGTCCATCCTATTGTTACGCGCAGCTTACAATTTTACATCTGGCAGAGGAGGGCGTTCAATTAGTACTTGGAGTGGCCACGATCAAACACTGGCACTTTCTTGGCAGCTCGTGTGGGGCTCTGCAGGAGAAAACCACATCTCTGTGCACTGGCTCAAAGCCTTTATTGATGAGAAGTACCATTCTGAGCAAATACATCTTATACGTATCCATTTTGCAGATGCTACAGTGCGTTGCATAAGTGCTCTTGTCTTGAGGTTTTGCACATTGAGTTGTACACATTGAGTATTCTATGAAAGCTGCAGAGGTTTGTTGGAGAACAAAAGAGTAGGACTGCAACAAACACTTATTTTAGTAATCCCTAGACTATTCTAACAATTAATCGGATAAAAAATGGATTATACAGACTTTTCCTTTAATCGATGAAGCATTTTCATCCAATATTAGAAATACATTAAAAGTTGATTAAGGATTATTTTAGTAATTGATTAATTGATTATTCTGACAATTAATCAATTTACAAAATGTCAACTTCTATAGACGTCTGATTAAACCACTAAAGTATTTTTATACAATATTAGAAATACATTAAAAGGTGCTAAAAAGCAAATACGATTCATTTTATAAACTAGAAAATAAACATTTTATTTGCATAAAACGCAATACCGTAAACCTAGCTAAAACAATACAACTTGAGAAGTTTTGGCAATAAACAAAAACAAAACTGCCTTTCCTTTAGAGTCTGTACACTCCAGTTAATTAATCAATTACTAAATTAGTTGACGATTGCTTCAATAATCGATCAATCATGATTAATCCACTTAATCATTTCAGTCCTACATAAGAGCACCAAAAGCATCACAAAGACCCCTATTGTAATCTTTGAGAATTACTGGCCTAATCAGTTAAAATGTCAATGTAACTAAGGGTTTTGGGCTACAATCAGAAATTTATGTTCACATCCAATCTATATCATCATTTAGCTTTCACTTCATGTTCACATGTTCAATCAGATAAAATCTCGGCAAATAAGTTTTAATTGTAATGTGACAAAACGTGAAAAAGTTCCTCCCAGTGTAGATCGGATCTTGGTTTCTTATCTACACTGAGAGACTAAACAGTCCAGTTTAATCATTTGCACTTATCTACAGGAAACTGCTACTTTGAGGTGGTGGAGTGGAGATCTATCAGACCACGACGTAGGGATCTCTGGAGAGCCGTGCAACACTGGACCTGATCCTCTTCTAAGGTACAAATTGAAAATCTTTCTCTCTCTCTCCTAGCGTTCACTCTTGTGGCCCAATTAAAGAAAACTATTTGGCTTCAGGTTCAAAATTCCTCTTTTTGGGATTGCTGAATTCCAACAAAGCCAGCGGTAATGGCGTTCAATAAACTGTCACAAATACTACTCTCTCTTAACAAATATAACTCTCTCGCTGCTTCTTCCCACTTTGCAAAAACCCTGCAGCCTCTCTGAGCTAATCTCATTCCTCCTGAATTCATTGCTGTGCTGGTCCTACAGAGACTCATTACAGGGGAATCAAATTAAAACTTGCTCCTTGTCTCAGTTTGATGCATTCTCAAGCTAAGACTCATCCACCAGGTCCAATCAAAGTTTTTTTTTTTTTCATTTTGCCACTCCTGATGAGGTCTGAGAGTTAATGTTTTTGTCTGGCACAGGGGTAGTGTTTTGATTTGCTTTATAATAAGTGTTTAGCGGAATATAATGCTCCCCAAAACTTCATTTTCTGTGGCTTTTTTTTAAGAACCCTTCATTTTGTGCAACCCTGTAAGCCGCTCAGTTTGTTTTTCTTAAGAAAATCTGCAGCTGTTAACATTATTCAAGTAACATGACGTGCGTACGCTGAAAACTGAGGCTTTATTCTGTATCAGTCGGTGGTTGGTGAGTTGCTTCCTGCTCTTCGGGGGACAGCATAGTGAATATTTAGCAGTTTTTATTTAACTGCTCCAGTGGGAGAAGGTGAAGAAGATTCCCTAAACCCGAGAACTAGATGAAATTATGCAAGGCTTTTCAGTTGGAGCCAATGAGTCATTCGAGCTCATGCGCATTTGCATAAAAATGGAGCCACCTGCGGCTTTATGACTTGATAAATAGCCCAGGTGCTTTCTAAATAAAAATAAATCTGTGTGCGGAGCGTCTCTGACACTGGTCACGACTGGGATTTGGTTCCTCTTTTGGGAAGGAAAAGTGGTTTTATAGTAACGCGAGGGGCTTTAGAAATCGACAGTCGTGCAGCAAACTTGAGCATCACACAGGTGTTGGCGTGTGTATCTTACCTCCATCAATGTCCTCACTGCCAAAGTGGTTCCTGTAGAAGAGCATGAGCTCGATCCTGTAGCACTTGTAGAGAGTCACTAGGCAGATCAGCAGCAGCAGGATGGCCCCCAGTCCTCCTGCTAGCTCCACCGTGTACATCAGCTCAGCTGGTAAAGAAAAATACTTCCATGTTGGTATTTTCAAAGACACAAAAAATAGATTGAGTATTTAAAGTAAGAAACTAAATACAAGAAAGAGGGAAAGAAGGAAAGGAAAAAAAGCTTGTGCTTTAAAAATAATTTAATTGATCTTAAATGTCTATCAATAACATTTTCTACAATTTCTTCCATTCTGAAGATGCAAGTTTTACAGTTTTCTTTTCTTGAGTTTTTCTTTTTTCTTTTGCCATGTGATTATCTCTGAATGATGCATAAAAGTAGGCAGAAAATGTGTCTGTGTAGTGTGTCAGTATTAGTAATCAGGGAATGCAAGAAGAGCTTAAGGAAGAAAAGAAAATGAGGAAAGTGACTGGAAAGTTAACACACTGTCCGTGGTTTATTACTTCTCAGTGTTGCTTAAAAATGTTGAAAAGTCTAAAATTTTTATAAGGCAAACCTTTAGCAGTGATTTCTTCTTAAAAAATAAGGTTCTACATTAGTTTTTCAAAACAGATTTGCATTATGTTTTTGTGTTGATCTCAGTGAGGATTTAACTCTCCTGTAATTGACTGAAATGAAGCTCAAAGTGTCATCTTAAATCGTTCAATTATTTTCAGTTACTTACTGAACATTTGTTACTGCTCAGAGACTCTGAAAACCATCAGAACCATAACCAAAGAACATAAGAGACACTTAAATTGTGCAAAATAAATAAATAATAATAATAATAATAATAATATTGCAACATTTATCCAGCTTTGTAGATTTTATTCAGTTTTAAAATCTACAGACATATTTTAAACTTGTCTCTGGGTCAGGTTTAAAATCTAAACTCAAAAATCTAGCTGGATTGAAAGTGTTCACTCAATTTCCCATTCCTGATCCTGGGATCAAGTTGCTCAAATCTGCCAGCCTCTTAAATAACAAAATAAAGCCACTGAAGAAATAACTGATACCTTTAGTTTCTGACAATTAAAGCTTCCTCTTTACATTCTTTCCTCAAGTCTGCTTGAATGGTGTGAACACTCTCTCTTTATTCTCTTTACACTGAAAAAAGTTTTCTTCTTTGAGATCCAACAGCCTCTCCTCACAGTCATTTCCTCCATCTGATGGTTTCTCTCTGCTCCTTTAGACAAGCGCATTTGCATCCGACAGCTGCAGATCCAAACGTAATCGATGTAAAGGTAACACATGATGCCATCATGACGGATAAGAAAGGCGCCAGCAGCTAATGGGAAAGGACTCCATGTTTGTGAAAGTGTTTTTTATGCATCGACCGGGGCTGCAACCCCTTCACTCCGTGTTTGTGTCAGTTTTTCTTGTTTCCCCTCTCCATCTTTCCAACATTGCTCATTCTGGCTTGATTGGATTCGGATGCCACATAACTCAGAGCTGAATGAAAGCAGAAAGCTGCTCCTATGCCTGTCATTTAAAGCCTCCTGGCTCGATTCGGATAATAAAAAACTCGCACTGGGGCAACCGGTGCGACAATGGCACGTGACAGATTGCGCTGCCAAACTTATGAAGATTGGTTACGCGTGTGTGTAAAGCTGCAAAACGGCAAAGCGCTCAGGTGGTTGCTGAATCACCTGACGGATCGGTGCAGCTCGTCTCTGCAGCTTGGCAGGACCTCATGAAGAAATGAAACAGATCTTCAGAGATCTTCTGTCGGTTTTATAGTACATTACTTTAGATTATGTCAGTGATGCCTTTAACAACAATAATAGATGGTGTGGTCAGTGTTTATTGAGAGGCACCCAGACAAAATCTGGTTGCTAAATCGGACAATTTTCAACTCAACGCTCCTGATCGCTCAATCGGAAAATCAAAAATCCAAACCACATTTACTTCCACAAGAAATTACACATCAGGCTCAAAAGTTAATCAACATTGTGGAGGCTTGTCTTCGGTTTATTGTACTCCTCACTCTTAAGGTAAGGCTGAGCATCACAGTAAGCTCTAAAGAAGACTATAGTAGCGTATGTGTCTGGGTGTAAAGACGTATCGAAAGAATTTGAAAAGATTTCTATGGCAACTAATTGCTGTTTTTTCTCATGTAGAGGTTTGAATACTCTTTAATTAAACAAAGAGGCCAGGCTGGCAACACTGACTTTGAACGCTCGTAGTCTGAAATAGAGATCAAAATTTGCTAAAAGTGGAACTGACAGGTCAAAACTGGAAATCGAAATCTCTGATTGTTGCATTTCTGACAGGTTTGATCATGACTCTCTTTCAGATCTTCTTACTTTTGTGTGATGACATTCCAGTTCAACTTTTCCTCCTAGCCACGCCTCACAGCTTCACTGGCTGCCTAATGCACGGCAGTTAAATGTTGGAATAACTGCAGCGCTGCATGTACGTCTAACTACAGACAGAGAGGACTCTCCCATGCATCGTGATCCATCACTGGTGCGTGTTTAACCTCTTTGTGGTGAGTGATGCCCACCTCCCTGCAGTGGATTTCAAGCTGACAGCTCCCATGATGAGGGATGATGTTCCTGAAAGCTAACGAGCATGGCCTGCTCCGCCTCATCACGCCTGTCTGTTGATGACCTTCAGCCAAACTCACCAATGGGCATTTGAGTGCGTAAGTTAAAAAAAAAAAAAAGAGAAAAAGCAAACAAACTCGAGGCAGTCTGACTACAGGTTTCACCATCCTCCTCTGAGCTCAGCTGGATCTCCTCTCGGTCCTGGCAATCCTCCTGATTTGCCTGATTTCTCAGAGTGAGGCGCTGCGGCTAACGAGCATTGCTAAAAACTCCACTCCTACCGCATATTTAATTCAATGTCCTCCCTCCGTCCGCCTGCCTTTTGCGCAGCCTGATTCTCTGCTCCAGTGTGTGGACCTCATATGGAGCCAGCTGCTTTTCAAGCTGCAAAGATTACAGCGGAGGAGGAAAATTCCTCCCTGCCTGGAATCCATATTGTAACAGTGCTGCAGAGGGACAGATTAAGACAAATTAGCTCCCAACAACTAAAAGACTGGATATGATTGAGCCGCATGGAAGAGGGCTATTCATTACTTCCTCTCCCTCTTTTTCTGCTTCTCTCTGATGAGGGAGAAGCATGAAACGATGAAGAAGACTCCAAAGAATTAGGAAAGTGTTGTACAATTACTATTCACCCCCCCTTATAAACCACAAATATAAATATAATTCATTGGGATTGGACAACACAAAGTAGTCAATAACAGTATATGCCAGGGCTGATTAGGCCAACACATCAACTTGCTTAAATCTAAACCACGTAGCTGTGGCTAAATGATTCGGATTGTTGTCTGTTTCTTTAGGGCTATCAGAATAAAGGGGGCTGAATACAAATTGAAGCTCCACTGTTTGAAATATGTCCACCACACACTTAGGCACCACTTTGTGATAATGTGCCATGTGAAATTATAAAATGTTTACACTGAAGACAGAATATGAAAAAAGTTCAATGGATCTGAAAACTAGCATAGCGCTATATGCTAATGTTGCTTGCATTATGAGGGGATCAGGACTTGAGAGTCAGGCCTTGTTGCTGCTGGCAATGTTTGCGTTTCCGTGTGAGGGATTCAAAGCATGTCAAATGAAACGAGCAAAATAATCACATTCACTTTGAGCTTCAAGAGCTGAAGACACTGTGATGCCTTTTTAAAAGTGATGTAAACACTGAGCAGTCTTAAAAATGGACCAAAACCAAACGCACACACACACACACACACACCAAAAACAACTCAGAAAATACAGAAACGAGATGATTCCTTGCAGTCTTTCCATCCGGAGAGGAAAAGGCTAATCTGCAGCAGTTTATTTTCAGATTCCAGCATGCAGAATAAGCCCCTTTAATATAGCAAATGGAGAGGAACTGGGCTGGCATCAAAGTTAGATCCAAGGCTTCCAGCTTTAAAGAGAGGAGGAATATCTTACTATGTAAATGTATTCTATACCGACAACTTTAAGGCTGCAGAAAAATTCCCCTACATATTTTTAGTAAGGACACTAAAATAATCTGCATCCCTGTTTTAAATTAGTATGAAATAATGTTAAAAATAAAAGAAACAGCTATCAAAGTGAAGTTTTCTGTGTTAGTTGGGGTCAGTATGTTAAGTATAATGTTACCGTAAACGTCTGGTTTTTGGAATGCAGTTTCTGAATAAATATGTTTTATTTTTGCTCTGTCCGCTATAGTTTCCTGTTATTTTCTCAATAAGGCAGGAAACAAGTCGTCAGTTCCCACAACATAACATATAAGCACTAACTATCAAACCTGTCTCCTCATTTGTCTGATTTATGGTTAAAAAAAAAATAAAAAATGACGCTCCAGATGTTTCGGCTCACCCTTCTTGATGAGTTTGACGTTTGCTTGCCGCCGCCCGTTGCTGTTCTCCACATAGCAGGAGTAGTTGCCGAGGTCGCTCTCCTCCAAGGAGTCAATGGTCAGAGAGATGGAAACTTCCTGCTCTCCAAGGTGCTCCCTGATTGTCCTGCAGGGGGCAGCACAGAGCTCCTAAACTTGCGCTTGAGCATAAATGATAATATTTTGCATCGCCTTCGGTCAGTAAAACGAAACAAACACACAACAAAGATTCAAAAAAGCACCAGTAATAATTCAAATATATTTCCAAAAAGAGAATGGCTGCAAGGTTTAGATCAAAGCAGCTTCTGGCAGTCTGTGTTTAAGGAGTCTGATTGAAAAAGAATGAAAAGAAGAAAACAGAGTAATCAGGCAGCACACAGAGCAGAAGTTGTGATTTAAATGTTGCAGGTTTGCTTGATGATGACAGATTCCAAACAATGTCGGCTCAGACGTTCTGTAAAAACAGAAATAAGATAAAGAGGCAGCTATGATTTATTAAAAAACAACAAAAACAAAAAAAACCAGATTCTTTCTGACAAACAGAGGTTTCCCTGAGAAGAATCTGAGATGTACCAGCAGTGTGAATCAGAAAATCCATACATCCTGACCTCATAAATTTTCATACCAAGCATATTCGCATTTCAATAACAGGTGGAGTTCCTGAGATGTTTTGGATGTTTTGGATTTCCTTCAGCATTCAAGTCAAATACTAGCTGGTCTCTTAGGAGATTCGATTTCTTGCCACATGTTTTAGGGAACATAAAATCACTTTTAAAAAGTTGCTGCTACAAAAAAAATAACTTTTTTTTTTTGAGAAATGCATTACAAAAAGGTAGGGATATTTTATTCGGGTCTGAATATTTAAAAATGCAAGTGACAGTGACAAAAATATGCATTATATTTCTAACTGGGTTGAACTTGAGTTGCTAGCCCAACTCTTCTTTGAAAGGTTTTTACAAAACTTATAAAAGGCAATACCCAGTTAAAATCCACAGCCTAGCATTTTCAGTGTAGTTAAATCCAAGATCAGTTCCACCTATAATGTTTTGTTCTGTATTTGCTACAATGTAGATGCAGGTTTGATAAAAAGAAAAACAATGGAAATATGTTTGTTTAAAAGGATTTCAAGGGCAGTGTAACCAGAGACAGAGAAGGTTACTTTATAAACTAAATAATAATAATAATAATAATAATAATAATAATAATAATAATAATAATAATAATAATAATAATAATAATAATAATAAACATCATTAAAACACTGTTGAGGTTTCCAGAAGGACTCCTTATTAATTATTCCAAATTAGTTCCCAAAACAAACTAACACCATCTTATATAGTGAAAGCAATCATAATAAAGCTTTGGAAAAAGAAAAAAAAAAAAAGGCGTGAAACAAGAAAACATTAGCAAAGAAAAAGCAGGATCTTACCTGCGGGGGTGCAAAAGCAACTAATATGTATGAGCACATAACCTTTTTAAGGCTGCAAAAAAATTACAGCTATTTCAAACTTCTGTTTAATGATGCATGGGGCTAATAGTGCAAAAAGGTGTGAGTGCCACTTAGGCATTCATCTCCTGCCTACTGCAGGGCATTTGCATATGAAAACTCATCTCATTCTTGTTGATCAATGAACGGACTAAATAAAGCAGATTGTGAAGCGCTGGGTATATATGAGGACAAACTATAATGCAGCCGCCGCTGCCATGGCAGTGTCTTACATTAGCTGCACAAAATGTGGCTAATAAGTGGAATCCCACAGAAAATATCACTCTGCAGTGAATTTCTTTTATTGAGCATATACAAAGAGGGACCATTACAAGCAATTATTTTATAGCTACATGTGCAAGCTGCTCATAAAACCTAATAATGAAGAACTGCTTTTTGTAGAGGAACAAAAATGGTAGCTACTAAAGTTGGGTTATAGAAGCATGAGTGCGAAACTAATGTAGCCTTTTTTTTCTTGGTTCCTGTGAACACATCGCTCCATATTGTGAGGCCAGTAAGGCAGAGACGCAGGACTTCACCTCAAGGGTGGGACACAGAATCCCACTGATGGCTTTTTAAAGACTATGGCAGCCATGTGTGACACAACATAGACTGAAGCGGAGCAATAGGAGCTGGGAGAGTAAAACGAATTTATCATTCTTGTTGGTGAAAGTCTTTTCTGGTTCCACGAAGGAGGAGGCAAACAGTATAAGCTCACCCACGCCAAAACCTGGCAGGCAATGTGCTTGAAAGTCAAGGACACTGGTTAAGTTAAAGAAACCAGAGGAGAACGAGTTCAGGAGAAAGACGTGATGGACTAAGGTTTGTGATTTGTCTTAAAATCTTAAAGTACTGACATTATGCAATGGCTTAAAAACAGAACTTCTGCAACCTGCGTAGGTTGCAGAAGTTCCCTTCAGACACTTTCCCACACTGCATGACAAAAGTATTTATAGTAACTTGTTTTCCTGTTGCAACTCTTTCCTAAACACTATTTTTGCGCCTGATTAAAAGTTAAACTATCATCAAATTCAGATACGTGAGCTCTGCAGATCCTCCAGAGCTACTGTTCTCTTAGCCTAAATATTACCTGGTTATTTCCCATGCTATCTCAGTATTAACAAAGTTTCATTCGAATCAAACCACAGCAATCAAAACAAAGCATTAGGACAAGATTACCAAGTCATGCATCGTTTGTTTCTAAGAGACTGAAACTTCTGCAGTGCTACCTCTATTTTCAATTACCGATGCTTAGACATCATAAAGTCTTCTTCTCCAGCCACAAAAATCCGCATCAACCTCGAATCTCGGAGGTGTGATGTTTTGCCAAAAGCTCCATTTCGTGTATTACAGGCGGCCCTTCAGGGAGTACTCCCGTGTGATTCATTTCCATTTCAAAGCTAAAAGCTCACGGAGTGATGTCAGAGGAAAGAGTCTGAAGTGGTGCATGCTCAAATGGGAGCAAAGAATAAAATAAATAATACCTCTAACTGAAAGACAGTATCATGCAGCGGCAGAGTTAAAGTAAGCGTTTCAAACACTTCAAGTTGAGCCTCCACAATATGCATACAAGCCTGGTCACTTCAGTGCCAGCACTCGCATTAACATACTTTTTCACAGTCGCTCAGGGTCAAACATTTACTTTCTTCCTTGTTACTTGATTTGACTATCTTCTGAAAGCAGAGTTCTAACCGCATGCAGGTCTCTCCTCAGTATTTCTCATCATTATCAAACCACCTACCCAATTCTGCCACCTGCCAGCCCCACCAACACCACCGCCCCTTATATCCTGTAGGCTCTAATTGGCCTGGCGTCCTTCACATCAGAGAGCACCACTAAGAGCTGGGTTGAGCAAGCTAGCAGGCTAATAGAGACATCTCGAAATGCCAGGTCACAGACTGGGCTGCTAACTCTCCTTCCAGCCTTGTCATGCTGCTTACAGTTAACCTTTTCATTAGATGGCATTTGTCGACAACAGAGACTTTCTGGTCATATGCATGGGTCAGAAGGGTACAGTCAGTGGGACATGAAAGTGTGCGTGATGGGTTTATTTCAATGATGAAGCAGCAACAAAAATCTTCACAATAACAAAAGCTTCTTTTTTGAAAGATCAGAGGACTGACTAATTCTGTTGTTGATGGGTTTATTTTTTTTTTATGGTTTTGTCCATAAATAAAAAAAAAATGTTTTCCCCCAGTGAATCTCTGTAGAAATGATTAATGCAGTGATTATGCTTTTGTTTAATTGCATTCATTTGAGATTTTTAGAAGATAACAAATCCAAACCAAGGCATTTTTTTATGTTTCATGTTTTTTGTTGTAGTGATGCACTGGTTTTCAACTAGTCATCGTTAACACAATACAAACAGGGAAGCTTTTAGCTTTTCAAACCTGTGATTAACTACGCAGCATCCAGAGAATGCCTTGTTGACACGTGCATCTCAGTAAATTCGAATGTGATTCAAAATCTTTTTCAGCAATGTATTTAAAAATGTGAAACTCAAGCATATAGTTTTTGGCAAAAATTATACAGTTATTTGAAACTCTAAACGCAGTTTCTCTTAAATTTACAGAAAAAGATATTCTTATGAGTCTAAGAGTTGAGGCACATCTAAGACACTGTTGAATCAAAGTAACTAATAAGTGAAAAATGTTATATCAGAATTATGGATTTTCCTTGTGAGACTTGAATGCAGCTAAAGCCAAGAAGATCCCAGCAGATTTAACTGGTGGGTTTCTTACCTGGTGTGTGACGTTCAAGGAAGCAATGAATGTCTAATGAGAAATGTGAGCAAAGAGGTGGAGGTCACCAATATGGAAATGGGCTGATCTACTATCCCATTACTGCCACAATCAATGGGAGCATGTCTTAACTATGCATATATATATATATATATATATAGTACTGCATGTGATAAAGAATGCATGGCTTTCTGCATTATTAAACAGCCACATGAAGCATTCATGGCCATCATTTTTATAACAGATGCAGGTCAGAGTGGTGATAGATTATCCAACAGTTATGGGAATTGGGCCTTTAGTAGGAAGTTCAGATGCACATAAATAGATAAGAAGTGCCTCATAAATTTATTAGATATTTTCCAAGCTTTTTAGAAAGCAGGACAAATTAGGTTAAGTCATGTTTCTTTTCTATTTTTTTTATATCTTCTTTTTAGACTCACAACACTAAGATAGCTGTTGAAGTACTTACTTGATGTCACTCTCTTGAATTCGCTCCTCATCCAGGTCTTCAATGAAGTTATCCTCCTTCTTCCAGTAGATAAGCGGACTGACGTCGCCGTTGTAGCCAAAGAACGCGCTGCATGTGAGGTTGACTGGACTTCCTGTGAGAAACAACAAGCAGGATATGAGATGGCACCTTCATGGCTCTAGTGAGAATATTGCTCTTTCATTTCAAAATTAAAGACATGCATGGAAACATGTTGGAAAAAAGCTGCTGTGTTTTCCTAATATTAAGAAAGAACATTAACAGAAAACGTTTCTGCTTCAACAAGTAGTTGTGAATATCTGAATTTGTCAATTAAACACTCACATTTCTCCTTCTCAGATGAACAGAAACACACTGGATCCATTTCCAGCTCTATTTCCAGATCTTCATGCATTCCATGTTGAACCATCAAAGGTTCTTTCTAATTTCCCTGAAAAGCCCTCAGACTTTGGAAACACTCTTGAACCCTCTTTCAAGCCACCTTTGTAACACTTCTAACCCACCATAAAAGCTCTTAAACTCCTCAACAGAACCTTTTTAAGGTCAGGCGCTACATTTCAGATTCAATCGCTGCGTTTTGCACAAAGTACTTTAAAAACGTCTTTTATTACAAAATCGAAATCCAGCCAAGGGCATTGCGGGCACTGAATTTGGCTGCTAATATGTTATTATGGCTAATGTTAAATTCTTTGCAAGCAAGCAAAGTGTTTATACTTCTCTATTCTGGAACCAGCTTCCAGAAAATGTTAAGTTTTATTGCCTTTATTGCTGAAATATCCCATACAAATAAACTTATTTTGCCTTCCTCCTGTATAAGTGGGGGACATGGCTACTGAAAAAGGATGCCACTCTGAAAATATAGAATTCAGATGGCAAAAGTCAGCGTTTTTTTTGTCTAGGCATAATGATCAGACTTTTTCTAGGATGACCAAAATGAAGTGGACTGAGTGATGAGAAAGTCCAGAGAAAACATCACATCAGCAGGAGGTCTTCTCTCTGCTCTGGTCATTTTGAACACAAAGTCCTCTGTGACGGCAAATGTCTTTTCTCTCCGCTTTGGATTAGAGACCTCTGACTCATTTTTCACAAGTCTGACACATATGCTTTGACCGATGGCACATAAATGAGTAGGAAAAATATACTAATATGTATCGATGCACTAGAGGAGCGGCTCAGGTCCAGAAAAGAAACACAAGGAGGTAGAACAAGCTCTGTCCCAAAAGGAAAAACGGTGATTCAGCAGCTCTTTATTATCTCTCGTTGTTCACAGGCCCTACAGCAATGAGTCAGAAGTCTGTGAGATGTGTGATAACTGTAGCGTATAATTGGGTACTTGCTAGTTCAAAGATAATACGGATTTTACCTTACAGGGCCTGCTCTAATTTGGCCCTTTAGTTCAGTCTAGCATGGCCAGGTGATAGCTGCTGTGTTAACAGGAAAAATCTGGTTTGGTGAGGCAGTGGCTTGCTAAAGTATTCCTACCCACTGAACTTTTTCACATTTCGTCAAGGTAGTGCCAGCAATAAAATTTACTAACATTTGTAGGTTAAGAATTATGGATATTTTTATGTATCTGAAAAAAGTATGAAACTGCACAACTTAGTGATGGGGTAATGCGTGTAGTAAGGTAGTGAGAGAGAAAAAAGATGGGAGGCAGGATAATGTCCTGGACCACCCACATATTGTATAGTTGCATGAAAACAAGCAATGCTCTGCCTCTATGGTCCACCAGGGGTCTCTGTGGTGCCACAAAGCCTCAATCCAGAGCAAAGAAAGAGCAAATAAAACAGCAACCAAAAAAAAAAGCAAAAAAAAAAAGCCCCGTATTATGACAGGTGGAGACACAGTAAAAGGAAACACCGATGGTTTAGTGTGCCACCTCTGATGTCAAGAGGCTTCACCCATGGATCTGAACAGCATGTAGGATTGTAGTATTGACTGATCCACTGCTGTGCTGACATCAGCTGCGGTGTCACTCTCCAGGACTTATTGCAAGGGGGCTCCTTGTGCATATGGCAGTGTGATATTCCCATAACGACGGCGTGTTAATTTGTGCCGGCTTATCTGCAAACAGCCAAGGCAGCGGAGGCAACGTGCTCAAGCTGGGGAACGCACAAACAGCCATGCAAGGATTTAAGCACACCGATCCTAACATTTAAATCCCGACTTCTCGGCCTTGTGAGAGCAGCAAAGTGACTCTAAATGCGATTGTCTCTACTATGTTATCTCCCATGTACACTGATGCAGTTCTCTATCAGCGACACATTACAAAGGTATAGCTTGAGAGAGAGAGAGAGAGAGAGAAAAAAAAGGCATATGGTCATGAAGCGCTTAGCCGAGGAAATCTCATAGACAAATCAAAGACTTCTGGCTGGTGTACAGAGCATTGTTCTGCCCTTCAGAGCTGAAGATTAAATAGATTACAGATCAAAACATCTGCATGCAGGAAGGGCACCATCAGTGCTGAATTAATCTGCTAACGCTTCCCTTCCTGATTCAAAGATTCAAGCTCTAAAGAAGTTAGATCAGTCCTTTCTGTTTTTTTTTTCTTTATTTCTTTTAACTAAGTCACATACATTAAATCTCAAAGCTAGTGGGGAAAATGTCTCAATATATATTCTTTGTGGCTTATTATGCATAATCATGTACAAATTCGTCAGAAAATCCAAGCTTTTATGTCAGAATGTATAATAACGATATTCAAGAGCAACACAAATTACCGTCATTTCTGATGAAACAACCCACAGCTAAAGTCCGGTGATGTATTATGTCTATTAAAGCCCCTTCACTGCCTGAGATTACATACAATTATATATGAAAAATTAAAAAAGGAGATGCCAAATGAATCAGAAATTGCTTGATATATAAATTCAGCAACTCTGTAAGAAGCAAATACATTTTCAAAGCACTGAATGAAGGAAACCCCATTTTAGAAGCTTATAATTATTGTCTTTTTTCATCTCTCATCCACTGGTGCAAAATCCAACATACATGAAAGAGAATAGGATTTTACTCTTAAAAAATCTCAGTTTTTATTGTTTTGGAAAGATATCCACACATACTTTTAAAGTATAACTAAATCTCCTTCCTAAAATGTTAGAATGACCTGAAGAATATATGGCTGTCCTCTTTCCTACCTATTATTCCTCTAATGCCAGCATTATGGTTTTCGATAAAGACTACCCTGCAGCTCATTATCCAGCAGGACAGGAAGAACGGGCTTGTGACCCGATAAAATGCCCAGAAATCCAAACTGCAGCTACGTAAGGACAGGTAAAGAGGCTTTTTCACAGATTCAGCAGGATGTCGGAGCAGCAGGAAGTGATTCCTAAAAATACTTCACAAGCTCTGAGGAAGGGTACGCATTATCCTTTGCTCCTGCCCGACGTTCAGGCTGTGACAGACAAGTGTAATTGCGGCGGCTGGGTACCAGCTCGCGGCACCGTTGCCAGATGTGGCAGCTTAATTGTCTGTTAGTTCAGCATTCACTTTGTCTTGCTTATTACAGCCTGAGCCTCTCCAATCAAGCACTTTAAGGCAGCCATTGACAGCGCTTTGTTTCGCAGTCATTTAGCCATGTCCCCCTCGTATATGGTCAATCTCCTGCTATTCATATTTGGAGCAGCACCTCATTATCACTAAGCAGGCAACTGCTGCTGCTGTTCTCCTTAATTAAAGCAGGTAAAGCAGATATTAAGAGACAATAGACCACTAACAATCCGTCTCCTAACTTCATAAATGTGTTAGCACATGGCACTCAACAGGTAGGGAACTGCAATCTGTTGTGAACTTTCAATTTTCTATGCTTTGTTTTTAATTTGCCAGAAACCAGGCCTGAAAATGAAATAAGGCAATACTTTGAAATATTACAGGGCCACTGGAAACAAAAACAAACAAGCTGGGGGTTGGGTTAATACCAAGCCCAATTCCAGCCTTGTAGAATAGAGCATGACATTTGCAAAGATCAACACCCACGCTCTACATTGATGCTCTCATAATACAACGTTCTGCTGCATGAAAGCAGCACCTATTATTTCTGCAACGAATCCTCAGCGGCGTTGCGCTTACAGTCGTGCATAAAGCAGCCACAGTTGAACTTTCCCAATAAAAACCTCATTAGACATTAGTGAAACACTTAATGGGTGCTTCATTAAACATTAGAGAAATGCCACGCTGGATGAAAGAAACAGAGTTGCACTGTGGTTAGAGATGCATTAGATGAGGGCAGTTGCCATGTCAGCTTTGAAGCACATGTTGCTAATGGTTTTTCAGTGGTGTTTATGTGTTGATCATCTGAGATTTTCATCTTTTTTTTTTCCAGGTTAAGTTTCTCATCCATCTAAAGTGGCTCGTCAAAGTGTTTACTTTCACATTTGGTTCCTCTATAACCACATACTTTAATGTATTTCATTTCAGCTTAATGTGACAGACCAACACAAAGAAGGAAAAGTCAATTGATTTCAGAGCCACTTTTTGCTCCAATTACAACTGCAAGACCCTTGAGGTATGTCTCTATCGGCTTTGTATTGAATTTTTCTCAACTACTAATCTTTCAAAAATCACTCAAGCTAACTCAGAACTTCTCACCCCCATCCTGATTCTTTCCTAAAATGCTGATGCGGCTGTTGGGGAAGAATAAAAGAAAGCTTCCCCTCCGGCGACGGTAGGTGGGAACAGGTTTTTACATTCATTTGGTACAATAAGAGGAAGAACTCCTGATGGGCTTAGAACAGGACAACAAAGCCGGGTCAAGAATGTCAAAGTGGCACCATATAGTCCAGATGCTGACAGGGAGCCAGAAAGCCATAGAAAAATAAAAATTATGCCAGGTGGGGATGTAAGGGAGCGAGAAAAGGACTGATGGTGTGACCTAGTGGGTTCTTGAAGATCTCACTGTGTCACCTCTGAAGCATGGCTGCAACCCCAGCAGTACTATTTTCCCAGATGAAGTCACCTGCTGTTAAAAGCTTTTTTTGGACACACTTTGGTAACATTTTCTAGCCTTTTTTTCCCCTAAGCATTGTCCAGGGGAAGTGAAGTGTCTCAAAGCCCTTTTGTAGTTCTCCCCTGAGTGTTGCAGGACTGCAAAACTAAATCTACTCCCATAAAATGAAGCACTTCCACTCAAAAAAAAGCCTCAGTCTCGATTTGGTTTTGCTGATGTCCACCTAACTTTGTTTGTTGAAAAAATGTTCAGATTGTGTGGAAAGTGTGTCCTCCTCACAAATGATGACAATGGAAAACGGTATTGCATCAACTTAAGTAAAAATACATTATTGACACTCAAATGAAAGTATGTTCTATGTACAGACAACTTTTTTATTTCAGATATTAAATAGACATGTAAGTGTGCCAAGATCAATTACTTTCCCAGGGAAATACCGTATCTTCCGGACTATAGAGTGCACCTGATTATAAGCCGCATACAGTACATTCTTAAAGGAAAAACCATTTTGTACATACATAAGCCGCACCTGTCTATAAGCCGCATGTGCCTACATACAGACGGTACACAGAAAGAGTTTTCAAAGTTTCAGTAATATACCTTAGCTTTTTTTCCAAACAGTGCCTGTGACGCGGCAGTAACACAGCAGCAATACGGTAGCACAGCACTAACAGGG
>CAEFZY010078591.1:0-20917 GCA_903066815.1 Brachyrhaphis roseni
GCACTGAGACGTGTTAAGTTACATTAAACTTGTGTCTTCCTCTACACATATATTCCCCCTGTCTCACTCTTACCTTTTCTGCTCGAGCGCCCCTGGTGGCCGTTAGAAAAAAAATGCATAAATAAGCTGCATCTTTGTATAAGCCGCAGGGTTGAAAGCATGAGACAAAAGTCGCGGCTTATAGTCCAGAAATTACGGTAGTTGTTTTTTTTCCCCTTAAACTGCACAACATTTACCTGGTGGTAACACTTTTACTGGTTATTGTAACTTTTGTGTATTTCTATTTAGTTTTTAGGGGAAAAAACTTCATTACTACTGTCCAATTTCTATAAGACGGATGGAAAATATTCATTGGTCTATTCAAGCTTGAGAAAGTTAAATTCTAGTCAGATGTAAGTTTACAATCAGTGACTCACAAAGATTTTATTCTGTCCTTCTTTCCTCGTGTTTTTGTCAGACAGCGTAGTTCCAGATGTTGCAACAAGACGCGGCGAGGGGGAGAGGGGCTGACAGGAAGTATCCCACGGTATCCACAGTAACCTTGACATTCCTTCCTGACCAAGTTCCCTGACATCTCTTAGAATTCACTTTACTGCTTCTCTCTTTCAGCCATGTCAAATGACGCACAACCACACCAGCAGTCCCACAAACACCGCTGCTCCAAACGGTCCAGTTCCTCACACATAATGGGTTATGTACCCATTATTATGTCAACTTGTGTCTAATGTATCAACTATTCTTTCACAACCCACATACACACACAGTCACACAGATCTAGACGTTAACTTCCACACCTTCCAGGAAAATGTATAATGGGAGGTAAGATGAGAAGTCTGAGAGAGCCGATAGAAACAAAACAAAATCAGGGTTGCGGTTAAAAGTTAGGACAATGTTCTGCACAAACATGCAAACAGAGGCATTACACACATTTTGTATTCTTTAAATCTCCATGAAGTCAAATTTACTGTGAGTGTAACTTTATGGACTATGATGCAGTTAAGTCCTACATTTTTCTTCCCCCTGCCAAATACATATTTACAGTAGTCTTTTAATTTTAGCAACATGTAAAATTACGTAGCCCAGCCAGATTACCGATTCGAAACCTGTACAGAATCTAACAATTAGGATGATGATTAAAAGAACATTAAAGGTCAAATAAAAGGTCAGACTCAGACTGTACTCCTGTGGAAGCCGCTTCAAGTATTCTTCATGCCAACGGGAGTACATCAGTGAACACAAAGTGTCTGCATAGCGTAGCATGAGATCCAGTAACGTCATTATCAGGTCATTGGTGCAAATTTGGAACAGCGGCTGCAGTTTCGTAGCACTGGTATGAAACTGCATGGATAAGTTATGAAGTTATGTGCGGATAAGCTATGACAATCATGATTAATGAATCTAAATGTCTAAAACATCAGAGAGCAGGCTAGCTTAACTAGAAATCATACCAGATACATACTGAATTATCAGGGCGTCAAGAAAATCAGACGCTGATTTACATAGTTGAATACATAATTCCCATGTATTCCCAAAATACATGGGAACTAAAGGACTTTTTTACACAATTGACTCCCACTACAGGAAAAATGTACATTGCCAGACTCTCTGCTAGGCATTTTTAGTAAAAGTTATTTACAAGTTCTAAAACTAAGCTTTATTGCACCATGCTCATAAAATTTCACTTGCAGTTTTTATGTTGATGTTACTAACAAAAAAAATAAGAGTGAAACAATCCTTATAACTCAGCCACATTTTTCAATATCTACATTAATCTTTAATGTTGAATGAAGATAAGTGACTTTTAGTGAACTTGTAGACTTTATAAAGCATTGAAAGGTCAGAACAAAATTAGCATGAAATATATATTTATTTTTTAATCTTTATGATGATTCATGATTTCCTTGCCTGCAATTGGTTTAATTTACATTGATTTCCCTGAATTTAAAATTCAACAGCCTTTTAAAGGACAAATGGGGATCATCTAAATATAAAGTTGCAATAGAAATAAAGCTGTGAAAAACTGAAAAAGGTAGAAGTGATGGAGACTTTATATTCCCTGAATCTCAACTTACCAGCTTGACTGACAGGTATAAGTTGATGCACTCAAGAAGTGCTGAAGAATCAACTTTGGATACAATAACATCCAGTCAGTGGTGTCACTTGTATATGCTCTACACTGAAAAAATGGCAAGTATTTTCCCCCAAATTTGGTCACACTGCCAAAAAAACATGAACTCATTTTCCACACAAACATACATGAAGTCAAAATGCTGCACATTTATGCCTAATCACATACAGAAAAGTGACATTGATGAGAAAATGTCACTCCTCTCCCTCTCTCTGTGTGTGTATGTGTTCATGCAGGGCTAAAACAACAACCAAGACAAAAAAAATCTGATTAAAATAATGTTGGATCTCATTTCAGCTTTTCTCAGTCACTTTTTTCTTCCTTTGTGACCCATTTTTTGTGCTCCTGCAGGAGTGATTGGAAGAGATGTGGGCGGGTGGTGAGGGATAGATAACTTCATTCCTCCTCTTTGACAGAAAGTTGTATATTTTTGCATCAGATAACCAAAAACACACCTGCTTATATTTAAAAGTGCAGTTTAGATCCAGATATTAGGCAGCAACACATCGGCTGTTGTGCATTTATGTCCTTGCTGAGCAGATCCACACCTTTCCTGAATCACACTCGCACAGGTACTCTCAGTTAAAAAAAAGTGTGTGTGTGTATATGTAAGGTTCTTTTTTATGGGTTGCTGCTAACACCAGTGCTCATCATTCCTGCTGTTAAATGCAAAGCTTGTCTCAAATGTTTCACTCCGCTTCACATCAGAAGGCACTGATTCTGTCTGAGGAGCATCTATTTCAGTAGCGACAGCAGATCGTCTAAAAAACACAAACATCCTGTCCCACGCTGCCATTCAAACAGGTCAGAGCAGTGTGCCAGTATGTGTCTGGTCTGCGTGTGTGTGTGTGTGTTTAGGTGGCAGAGGTAGAGAGAGAGAAATAGACACAGGCTGAGAACAACGGGGCAAAGAGAAAGTCAGTACCTGTCGATGATAACAGGGTCTGAGGGCGTCTCATTACGATTTCCACAGCTCTTCTTGTCACAGCACCGACTGAGAAAAAAGACAAGAGTTAAAGAAGAAGACACGGAGCAAAGTGAGCTTGACGCACAGAACATTCGCTGCATTATATGAAAGTTTCCTATTAGAAGTTTAAATTGGAGATTTCCTACACATAATGCACTCTGACAGCAGCAATAGAGAGGTTATTACCAAATTCACATTTGATCAAGTCAGCCGAAAACAGGCCAACAGAAGTTTTACCGAAAGTCTGTTAGGGAGATCATTGCTGGGAGCTCAATTTTAAAAATAGGCTTCTATGACACAGAAAGAGCATGCATGGTTTCATCTCAAAGAATTACACCAGATTTCAGAGGATCTAGCCAGCTTATAATCACAAGGTATAAATGAAAGACTGATACATAAATTAATTTGTAATTTAACAATGCACTTGTAGAGGAGAAAGTATAATAATAGTTGCATAAAACATTTATCCCACTAAAATTGAGTAAACATGGCAGTTACAGAATCATCATGTGGGATGCTTTTCTTCAGGGAAGCTGGTCAGAGTGGATGTGAAAATGAATGGAGCTGAATACAAGAGAATACCAGAAGAAACCAGTTAGAGATTACAAAAGACTGGGGCAGAGGTTCATGTTACAGCGGGACAGCGACTGTGTTGTGTCATGGCAAAATGTGCAAAAGTTCAAGGATTCTGAATACTTTTGCAATGCATCATAAATTAGATTATCCATCCTAAACTGGAGACGTTTTGGGTTTAATTTGAGTATTCCAGCGTCTATTAGGCAAAACACACTCAGAATTGCTTAATCTGTGACTTTCAATCAACCACTTGTCATTTGTAAATAAATGCAGCTGCTACAAGCTCTGGACTGTAGCCTCTGTGATACCTGAGAAGAATGACATCTGAAAAACAATGCTCCCTGCAAACTGCAAAATACATGGCTGGTGGAACTTAGGTAAAGAAGTTTCAGGGTGCTGACTTGACCTTTAAAGTCTCCAGATCAATCCCTTACAGCATTTATGGGATGTAAAGGAAGAGAAGCTTAGATCTCTTGATCCCTGTGACAGCTTGTAGGATGTAAAGGAAATACTCCTCATGCCTGGCTGCCTGATGGCTCAGGTCATCTTCAGAGGTCATATAAAGTCTACAGAGGTGTTTTTAGAGGCATAAGAAAAGGGATTTAAAGTAATAAAATATCCAAAGGTATCTATAGTACTTGTTGAAGATAGATATGCTTGTTTGTAAGATTAAAAAAAGAGGTTTTGCTCCTCCTGCCAAGAGAGCCTGATTAGAGAAACTAATACTAACACATTAACTCTGGCTGTAAAAACACAACTAGTTAATAAAATGTGCATTTTTGAAACAAAACTTCGCAAAATAAAGTGTTTCTAAAAAGCACAGTAACAAAGGAGATAGTGTTTTGTTAATCAGCAGAACACGGTCCTAACGACCAGGTGAGGTGGAAGGTGGAGGACACAGAAGCTCATATAAGGTGTAGGAGAGAAACATAAGCAAAAAAAAGAAAAAACCTGGCAAGCTCACAAAAACTCACACATGTGTACTACAAGAGTGTCAAAGCGGTTTTCTTTGCCTGTATTAATTATGAATAAAGGTGGAAGTCAGAAGGAGGAGAATAAAGCCATGGGGGAATCGGCAATAAAGAGTGAAAGAGTAGGCGTGGGAGGCATAAAAGAGGAGGGGAGACGAGGGGTTTGGGTGGGAAGAAGAGGAAGGGGAGACGTCTCAGGTTTCCCACTGTCACAGATGGCAGAGGTGGGGTAAAAAGGGACTGACATGTTACACCTTCCTTATTGTCTCCACTATCTGCTGCTCTGCCGCTCTTTCAGCTCTCCCCCGCCATTCACTTTCCGCCGTGCCATGAACTGGGTCACCGCACGGAAACTTTTGGGGAATGGCGTCTCGTCGGTGAAGGGTTGGAGATGAAGGAAAGCAAAGAGATAAGGAAGTGGGAAAACAGGGGAGATGAAGAGACCAAAGAGGGAAGGAGGAACTGGAGAAGGTGGATGAAGTGATGAAGATTAAGGGATAGAATCATTTTCTACCCTCTTGTATGCATTTCTATTGAATTAATTTTATTTCTATTTGGATGTAACTCTTAATCTTGATATATTTTTAATACCTAACTCCAAGTTCTGCTGAGTAGAAAAGACCGGAATAAGAAATAAAGGGGGAAAAAACAATATTTTTATTAAGCCAAGCCTAAAAAAAGACATTGTCTTCTTATCAATTGAGGTACAATAAAGTTTTAAACATTTACAGATTCAAAACTGCAGAAAATGTACGTTACACCATTCCTAAAGTCTGAAATCTCTCTTTAAAAAAATGTTAGAGAAAGAGTTGGGGTAACCAGCCGACTTAGCAGCAGGTTGCTCCACTTTTCACTCATAGATACATAATTTTTTGTTTTAAAAATATTTCTTCACGAAAAGCATAAGCCATGATGGTGTGGAAACCTAAAGAGCACCACTAATCACACTTACTAAAGTAGTTCTGTTTTAAAACTACAGCTAGCAAGCTAAGATTATTAACGAATAATCATCGCCTATCTCTAATTAAAGTCAAAATGCAAATCAATGCAAATGTGTTAGAGATAACATTATATTTTCTGCAATAATCATAATGATTCATTTCAACAGCAGTAATAATTGTTGCTTTTTCTGTTCTAAACAAAAGTAGTTGGATCATATGATACATTTTCTTTAATACAGGCCCCTAAAATACTGCATACTTGTGTAAATATTAAATTACTGTTATTTTTAACCAACATTATTTCACTGTAAAAATGTCATAGCAACTGGTACCTAGTCTTTAAAGCCTTTTGCCAGTGTTATCCCATTTCCTTTAAGTCCCTTTTGCCACAAGCATCCAACTTAGTGACTCTGGTTTTGTAGCAGCAAGGACACGTTTGTCTTGATTTTTATCATTTTGTTTTAATTAAATATATTTTTAAGATTTCAAGTTCTGTGCCAAATCTTACAGCAGTGATGTTGTACTTTGTGATGTGGCAGGTTGGGCTGAGAGCATGTGGCTAATAGCTGCCCCATGATAAAAAGCCACACTGATTAATGGTCGCCTCAGGCTCTTTGTCTGAGCGCACATTCAGCGTTGTGTGGAGCTCCTGCTGCAGATTCAGCACAAGAGAAGTTGAGACAACAACCATAACTTTGACCTCAACTGTTACTGAAGATGGGAGTGAATGTACAGTGAATAAATGTTTTTGTTTCTGGACTGTTGCTCCTTCAGAGAAAAGAGTTACACCTGCTAGCCTGCATCCACAAATGAATCACAAAAGGCTTAGACCAACCCAGCTGAGTTATTTTCTGTATGTACAACTGTAATTTTTGTTTGCTTTTCTTTATTCACATTTTATTTTACATTAAGTATATTTTTTATGGTGTTGGCCCATATTTTGTATGGTTACAGTAAAATATTTGAGCTGGATTAAGAGCACTGCATGGATTTTAGGAAGATTTGGACAGGAGACAAACAGGAGTATGAACAGATTTGGACCAGTTTCGGTTCTGAAAAACATGTTCATCATCACCGTTTGATTCAGTACGGCAATATCCATGCTGGTCATCAGAATAAATTCTAACCCAAGTATGTAACTCAAATGCAATTTAAATGCCTGAGAACATATGTTGAAATCTGTCAAAGCTATCTAATTTGCATAATATTTACCAGTGCCAGTTCAGTTCTTGACCCTCTTATGATGTCATCAACCCAAATACACAAAAAGCTGAATTATGTTTATTCAGAACACATTTTAAAATCTTTGGATTTAATGTAATCCTGCAGAAGGAATTTATATTTTACTATCCTGCTGTGTTTTTATCATCAATGTATTTTTTAGTGAAAAAAGAATCTTTTAGAATATTAAAGAACTATAATAGGGCATAGTAGAGTAGTACTTTACACACTATAAATTCACGTCCACAATTTATTCCAGACATGCTTAACAACAATAACACATTGCCAAATCTATTGTTTTTTTAAATGTTTGTGAATAACTTTTGAATTTCAATGGGCGTCTTTAATTAGGCTTTGCAGCTTAGCAGGTCAACAAATATTCAGCGATCTATAGAATAAAATATTAGTGTGCCTGATTTCACTGCTAAAGTCCCTGCTTGCGCATATAGATGAACCCCAATTTATATTGTTATAGTTAAAAATTGCTCAGTGACAAGGTCAGGGAACAGGAACAACTTAATTCATGGGCTAAATTTGAATTTTTATAACTGCGGTGTGCAGGCCTGTGCGTGCATATGCATGCTTCCTTTGTGTCTTTATGTGTGTGTGTTTGTGAGCAAGAGAGAAAAAGAGAGGGTGAGAGAGGGTTCCTGCTTATATTTTATAGTCAAGTTGTGGAAGGAGACCCATTTGTTAGCCATGAAGCAACAGAAGGGTTCAGATTGACTAATGAGTTTCTCTGTGTCCTAATTAACCAGGCATCATAAAGGCACATACACACCAACAAAACACTTGTGTTTCCCCGCACACACACGCTTCTTTTTGAATAGGATAGGATGGTAAAATGCCTCTATAAATAGACCTCTTTCCCCTCAACCTACTTCTGCAGAAATTTATCTTAAACTATAATTAAAGCAACGACCATGCAAGCCCAAACTCTTGTTCTTTAACATAAATCTTTATGCATCTTGGAGAGAGAGTGTGTGTGCGTGTGTCGGGGTGTGTGTGTAGAGGGGGTGGAGTCGGGGCTGTAATAAGGGCCACAGAAGAATACAGGTACAAAATGTGAGTGGAGAGAATTTCCTCAGATTAACAAAGTGAAGTAATGAGGAGCACAGGGAGCAGAGGAAATAAACTGTGAGATGCTGAAGAGAAGTAAGGACAGGTGTCTCACCTGCACATGATCTCATGTGTCAGCAGCACTCTGCACATCTCCGGGTTCTTGTCTTGGCCTTCATAAATAATCGGCTAAAAAAAGAGATAAAAGACATAGAGAAATGTTACATTTTGTCTAACACCTTATAACAGTGTTCACACACCTTAAGCTTTTTCACATTTTGCTGCCTCACAGCAGCTTTCATTCTTTTACAAGTACATTATGTGGTAGATCACAACAGAGTAGTGCACAATTTTGACACAAAAGGACAATGTTACATGGTTTTCAACATTTTTTACTCATAAAAATCTGTTGTGCCTAAATACAAATGATTATAACACCCAGTTTGATGGAAAACAATAAAATCATGTATCATTTTCCTCCCACTTCACAATTATATACTATTGTTTGAAATCCCTTTAAAATGGATCACAATGTGTGGTTTTACCCTAGCAAAATATAGGAAGCAGTTCTGGGGTATGAATATTTTTGCAATGCACTATGAACATCATGTTAAGTGTTTTGGCTAAAAGTAGTATATATTTAGTCAGAAAAACTGTGAGAAAATTCCTTGACATGATCTATAAAATGCCACATAATCATCCAGGCAGTGAAGCTCCACTGTCACTCAGACTTGCTGAGAGATGCCAGTCACTGTCTGCACCACTGTATGGATGCATAAAGATGTATTTGCATTTTTTTTCTTCCATACTGCACTCTAACAAACTGCAGGGAAGTGATGACAACATTTTATGTGAGAACTGAATGTCAAACTGAGACAATTGAATTACTTCCAATGCAGAAATACATTCACACACCATCACATCACGAAATAAACCTGTGGGAATGTGTTGTTGGGTTAGCAGGTAAAGTTCCCACCTCACATGAGGAGCGCACTGTTGATCAGTCACGCCTTTGCACCCTCACACTCTCAGTGTCGACACGGGCCGTCTGTTACTCCCCCCACAACACAAACACACACACACACACGCACACACATACACTTGGTTTGTTTCAGAGCACCTGCACGAAAACAATCACATCATCTCAGCTGACATGCGGTGCAGGTGAGTTTTTACCTAAAATTAAGTTGTATTTTTTTCCTGATGCCCACACTTTCTGCTTCTGAAAATAAGCTCCAGCTGAGGCGTCAACTGCTTTCATTATGCAGTCTTCCAGCTTGTGTAAGGAAGCTCAGAATAAAGTCGTACACCACTAAGCTATCCATCAATCAGGAGGTACGCCCTGTCTATCTTTGGTCTATTCCAGTCCGTTTGATCTGTCATTCTGAACTGCAGCAAATCTCACCGAGTGACAAGCTCACTTTTCTCAGGAAGTAGAAGGGAACTTTCTCCGTCCTCTGCAATAATCTTCAACTCAGGTTCAGACTAGTTGCTGGCATCAAGCAGTCGTTAGTAAATTAAGTACCTGTGGCGAAAACTCGCTTGTTCCGAACAACACAACTCTGCATGAGGCAACGCTCGGAAACATGTCAAACATTACATATCAAACGGTGGGTTAAAGATGATGCGTAATAAATCAATCAATCAATCATTGAAATGAATATTTACATGCAGAAATTGATGTATTGAAAAGTAAAAAAAAAAAGAATAATTTACCTATTTAATAAACAGACCAAAAACTACACAAAATATTAGAACATTAAGTACATACATAATGTATTTTAAAATAAATAAATAATGTTCTAAAGTTAAAGATAAATACATACAAAAGCTAGTTATTTAATAAACAAAAAACCTCATAAATGAATAAAATATTTCACCTATTGAAGTAAACTAGATACACAAATGTATCCTAAAATAAATAAATAAATGTATAACAATAATTAACTCAATAAAGGTTACAACTCACTAACATTCATCCTCTCATCTCTCACCATCATATTACTAAAAAAGAATGCATGCAAACCATGCTTACGCCTTTTCAAAATTTTTTACTTTTTCTTTATATTTAATAAAGTCAAAGTCAAAAGTTGCTGTTCTTTAGTTCTGCTTTAGGGACGACTATTCAAAAACAAGACTTAATCTAACCAGCAGCTTAATTTTGAGTTGTTATCTTTTCTAATCACTTCCATAAAACGGAGGCCTTTGGAGTAATTGATAATAATTTAGGTAGAGCTTTTTCCAAGAATGTTTAAAAAGGGTCTGTGTTGTTTTACCCCTAAATGTCCTCCAGGAGCCTTCAGGCCTGTGTGTTTATAGCAGGGGCCCAGCCTGCGTACAGACTGCAGACAGAGCCCCTCATTTGTAGAAACTAGTCCCTTAAACCCCCAGAAGCTAGCTTGGATGGCTGCAGCATTAATGCAGAGCAGCAGTATGGTTTAGGAACCAACTCACTTTAGCCTAAAGCCCTTCATACTAATAGCTGGCTGTCTCTGGGACCATTTGTATTTTCTGGAATTGGAGACCCCATATGCTTCAGGACCCAGAGTCCTTCTCAGTTATGATTTTCCATGCATGCACACCCTGATGAAAATGTATTGACACACAAACCCAGAGCCTGAGCAGGACTTGGTGGTCCAAGGCTCAGGGGATGTGCACACCCAGGCCATTCAAGCATGATGTGTAACATGAAACAAAAATAATATGAGCCTGAAGCAGAAAGTGTGACAACATGCAGACTCAGCCGATGCTGACGTTTCCACAGCGAGTCTCACTAGAACACAAACTAAAAAAAATACCTTCAAAAAATATTTGAAATGATCTGAGGCCAAGCTGAAAGTTAACGTTGACACATTGCTGAGGCTGATCCAGCAACCAAGACGTTGGAGATATTTCAGTACATCATGTCAATCTACACTCTAAGTGCAAAGTACATTGCCTTGAGAAAGTATTCGTGCCTGTTGAACTGTTTTTATAACACATTTGGTTATGTTACAATTTCAGTGTATTGTATTGTAATTTAATTTGACAGAACCATAATAGAAAATTTCTGCTATTAGTCAGGCGCTCCAAAATCTGGCACTTGGCATAGATGCACAAGTCATGTAGGGAAGACGGCAAACTTTTGAAAGAAGGTGCTCTAGTCAGATGAGGCCAAAATAAAATGTTCTGACCTAGATCCAAAACAAAACATTTCATGAACAACAATTAATGGTGGCAGCAAGAGCTGCAGAGATCCAAAGCTTAGGCAAGAGAATCTGCTGACAGAATCTGCTCTTCGTCAAACTAGCCTTCATGGAAAATTGGCAAAGGAGGTTTCATTTGAAATTTGTAATGTAGAAGACACAGCAAACATATAAACATTAAACTACAGGTAAAACTTTATATGGTTGAAAATCAGGGGTCACAAGTAACACATTGCATTTGCTCAGTTACATTTACTTTTTGAAAAAGCAAAACAGTACATCTAGAAATAGTTTTACTATATTGTACTTTTTACCTTTAGTGAAATTTTACGATTATTATAAAAACATGTTTTAACCAAAAGTGAACTAGACAGAAAAACACATCTAAAGTTTGACTTCTTGTCTAACAAGATAGAATAAATAGGATATAATGTTACTAGAAATATTTTATCCTGTTCTGACATATATACACTGCTTACTGTACATACTAGTTTCGTAAATTTTATGCTGTTTGTCTGATTATATCATTTTTAAATATTAAATCAGATGCTATGATCAGTTATTCAATACTAGAGTAGGCTTTTTACTAAATATGGTCAATTCAGTCTTTTTATATTCATTGTGATTGACTGTGACAAATTGGAACAGTATTTAAAAGGTATAAATACATTTTCAAGGAGCTACATTACTTCCATAACTGGCTTTGATGTGACACTGTTTAACCCCAAACTTTTTAAGACATTAAGTCTGAAATAGGTCTGAATCCAGTTTAAATATGTGAGGCTCAAATGTGTGTTCAAGGAGAGGAACAATTTCCCTTATTATCCCGGGGAAACTAAAGGACAACTTGTACGAAACCGAGGTCTAAATTTTCCAGTAAGTTTTTCTTCACACAAAAAACAACCACACTAACATTTTTTACTTGTCGTTACTTTCTGAATCTTAACAGATTTACGGAAGTAAATCTGTTAAGGAGATTCAGAAAGACTTTGTCACCTCTCGCTCCCACTGCTCTTCCCCTGCGATTCATTGAGTTTTTCCTTTTTCTCTTTCTCTCTACTTCACCAGGACTTTTTCACTGCATTTCAGCTGCTTGTCAGAAGAAGTTTTGCATATGTGATTTTTAAACAGGCATCCATTAGGCAGGGAAACACACTTCTTCCTGTGTTATTGTCAGCATGATCCATAAGTCAGCGATCCAGCAGGGCCTGCAGTGACAGACGTTGTATTCTTAGGGACAAGGCGGTAATCAACGAGCACCATATGACGCTTTTAAACATGAAGAGGACTGCCTGTCATCAATTTAAAGCAATCTGTTCCCGACTTCAGCACTAAAACACAAAGCAGGTAGGCATCCAGAAAAAATAGTTTAATTTAAGTGCCAAGCATTAGAGTTGGCTTAACTCTTCTGGTATGTCAGAACTGAAAAACTCAAAGTGACTTACAAGTATTTTAATGAACGACAGCATCAAGTAACATCTGAAAGCAAAAATCTAAAATTAAACCACAAACCTCAACAAGTTTTCTTGGGATTTTATAATGTACAGAACACAAACTTGTGCATAACTGGTTAAAGAAAGAAAAGGAAAAACTGTCTTGAACATTAAATCTTTTTTCAGTCTGTTATACACGGATTTATCCCTGAATAAAATTTAATACAACCAACTGCCTGTCGAAATCAAGACATGTGTTGTAAACAGAGTCCACCTGTGTGTAATTTAATCACAGTATGAATACAGCTGCTCCGAAGGTTTGTTAGAGAACATAAGTGAACAGAAAGCATCATGGAGACCAGGAAACACAGCAGACAAGTCGCAGGTAAAGCTTCCAGAAGTTTAAAACAGGGTTAGGTAAAAAGAGATCATGTCAAGCTTCAACCACCTCACTGAGCGTTGTGCAAATCAAATCAAGCTCATTCAGGTTGGGAATAAAAATATTCAGCTCTTGGACTCTGACTATTTCAACACAAGAATCTTTATCTAAATTTTGTGTTTTGCAAGTTTTGTGTGATCTGACCAGGTAATAAAATTTATTTTGACTTTCTCTGAACATTATCTTCTTTTTGACTCTCTCTCTCTCTCTCTCAACCAGGTTTGGAGATTGAACAAATAATCATCATCGTGTCAAGAGGTTTTTCATTTTACATAAAAGCTGGACATATACTGAGATACCTTTAAAGCCATTTAGTTGCACTGGTTGATCTCAGGAGAATCAGAGTAAAAGTGGCTGAATACAAATGGACACCACACTTTTCAGATTTTTATTCACAAAAATGTGTGAAAATTGGTTATTAGTTTTCTTTCATTTCACAACTATCTGTTACTGTCTCTATAAAATGCATTAGAGGCTGTGGTTATAACATTGAACAGTTCAGGGGGTATGAATACTTTTTGCAAGTCTCTGTAAGCTTTCACCATAGTAGCATGTTGATGCATAGCAGCCACTTTCTAGGCTCTCCTCTTTAACGCCATCTGAAAAGACGTCCCAAAGGTTCACTCTCCAATTCAAAGTAAGTAATATTTCCAGCACTTGCTCTCAGCATTTAAATCCCTACTGATCTATGCCGTTCATCCAGCGCTGCAGGGAGCGTATTATGCCTCGTTGCAACTGTTTCCCTCTTATCCTCGCTCATCTCTGGCTATTTCTAGACTTTAACGCTGCTTAAAATATGCAAGAGGTATGCTACTACTGTAGCCATGTCTAGACCACAGAGATTAACAGGTCCTCTCTGAAAAGCTATCACAAACAGACAGTGGGTTGGAGGCGTTGGACCTGTGATGCTTGTCTCAGAAATGAGGCTGGATTTTGCTTCCCTTTCTCATTATTACAATTATTAGTGTCTGCCTTGTCTCTAATATGTAAAATTCTGTGTAACACTTTATTTTCCACTTTCTATGCTGTTTCCCAGCATAGAAAGTGGAAAATAAAGTGGTATATGAATTCATTACAGTTAAAAGGATCCATATGAATGCAATATTTTAGGTTACTGTTGTCTAAACTGACTGGTATTGGAATTTTTTATTTTGGGGTTTTAACTTCACTTCAGTACAATTTATTTTGTTAATGCTAATTAAAATGATAAGTAATCCAGGAGATATAAGCAGAAGTGTCCAAATCAAATCCAAACTGAATGGACTTTTCTGCTTCAAAAGTTTAAAACAATCAAATTGGGCTTGTTTCCTCTTGCATTGTGAAAATCCACATAAAAAGTGTGAAAAAAGAATCTGTAAACCATTGTGACAAGCGAGGCGACATTTTGCCTTTAATGTTACCTCAGTGAGAAGATCAACACACATCAGTACCACTCTTGGCTTCATTTTTCTCTGCTTGGCAGGACAACAGTGCTGAGGAACAACTGTGTGTGTGGCTAGAAAGACAGCAGCCATGACATCACTAAGCAACTAAGTCAACCACACAGCTGTTTTGGTTCCACCACCTGTTATCGTCCCATTCATCTAACGCTGGGAATTTAACGCACCCAAACAGAGAGACGCACACGGACGACTGAAACAATACACTGACTCCTGTTCACTGTGAACAGCCAAAAACTAACTTCAAATAAATCCATAGCTCACCCATTAAAAAGAAAAACTTCCTTTAACAAGTTTCTCAGGCCCACAGCATGACACATCCTAAATCTTACTTAAAAGTGGACAGAAGGTGCTCTTCCATATATTTTGTTGCATAATCATACATTTGTTTCTGAACATTCATTCAGTGAGATAAAATAATTGCTTTCAAAAACTAACTGGTTGCTCTTTGAAATAAATTTAAACATTATTTAATTTATACCTAAATTTCAAGCTTACCAGAGTTTCCAGAAACTTCACTCAAAGTAAGTAACATTTCCTCGCTTACTTAATGCAATATCTACATAGACTTAACGTAGCGATATAGCCATTACATTTTGACTACGTTCACACTGCAGGCCTTAATGCTGAATCCGTAATGCGACTTGTATTTGGAACGCAAACAAGCTAACAGTGTCCCGCATGCGAAGTAGAGGGCGCAATAGCGTCACACTTCGAGAGCGTGCTCTGTGTTTTGTCATAAAAAGAAGAAGAAGAAGAAATGCTCAGTGTTTGCGGAAGTAAACGTGGATGCTAATAGTGGAGCGTATCTTACGATTTTGAAGTTGTTGTCCGACCCGAGCCAGCACACTAACAACTTAATCCTCATTACAGTCCGCCATGGCTGTTGTTTTTCCTCCCGCTTGCGCGTGTCAGGGCGCAGAATAGTGACGTTTGTCAAGGATCAATGACGTTGACAAAATGCAATGGCAACCTGAATTACCATTGCATTCAATGGCCAGGTTACCATTGAATGCAACCTGGCCATTAAGACTCAGGGCACATTTGAAAAGATCAGATACGAACGATTTTGAACCACATATGTAAGTATCCTTCAGACTGTTGTGAAAAACTCAGATACAGATCGCATTAAGGCAAAAAAGAAAAAAAAAAAGAATTTGGGTCACTTAAGGCCGCAATGTGAACTTAGTCAGAGTCACTCCATTTTCTTTATACACAGTGAGAAGGATTGTAAACGAGGTTAAAAAAACTTTCAAAACTAACATTTCAATTAAATTGCAGCAACAAGTGGTCTCTTTACACCAAGTCTCAATAAGCATAATTAATATCCAAACTGGCTGTTTTGGGAAGCGTCCCAGTAAAAAGCCATATGTGTCCTACCATCACAAATGAAAATATTTAAAATAATAAAAATAATAGTTAAATAATTAAAATAATAGTTTATCAAAACTCTACTGAGATTTTACCAAACTTAAATGTTTTTTTTTTTTTTTAATTGTCAAAAATGTTTAAGATTGATAGGCATCACTACATGTGGGATGGATATGTGGATAAGTACCTCAAAACCACTGTTCTGTTCTGATGGAGGATCTGTAATAAGCTTTAAAAAGCCCCTAATTTTTCTCCTCCACTTTCAAAGAAATAGTTTTTTGTGAGCCTTTAAAGTGGTTCAAACTGCAGGTTCCCTCTTCAGAAGGGGATTCCTCCCTGTTATGGACAGGGAAGTCTAAGAAATGTGCTTCCTTCTTCCTGCTTAATCTTTCCCCTCCACAAACACCAATTAGCCACAGGAGACACTAGCAGGGATCAAAAACATCAGCAACACCTTCGCCACATGAAGGCAGTGATAATTCTACAAAGGAGGAGATAATTGAGATAATCTAATTTCAATGACTCCTCAGGGCCTCTGTTTTCTAGGCATACCTACATTATAGCATTTCTTGAGATGGTACTTTTTATAAAAACTGCACATTCTTTGTATTTATTAATAGTTTTTAGCAAATCACTATAGGTGGCACTGAAGTACAATTTTAACAAATACAATAAAAAGTCTTGTTTAGGGAGTGCGGCATAAAACCAGAGAATCCAGACAGAACCAACACATCAATGGGGAGAAACTGTAAGCACCATGCAAGAAGACCCCAGGCAGGGATTCAAACCCAGGACTTTCTTGCTGCAAGGCAAAATCGCTACTAGCAGTTCCAACATGTAGTCCCAAAATCTAATTCCTTAGAAGCAAAATATGTTTAAAATAAACTAAGACAAGACTTTTAAACAGCACGGTACTCTATGATGTATTGCAACGTCGAATTAGTTGAAAACTATTTCTTTCTCACTAATTCGAAGCACTGATATCTATTGTTCTTACATGTTCACGTTGCTGACCATGTGTTGGGGTGGGAGGGGGCTCCCTCTGTGTGTAACTGGTGATCACCCAACAGAGATTGAGGTTGAGGGAATGCGTGTTATTGTTGAAGCCGTGTGGTCCTGCAGGCCTTCCAGTCTCACACACAGTATGCAGTGCAGTGTGGCAGCAGTAACGTGAGACCCTGTCAGAGCCTGGAGCCACATTAACAAGTATTCAGTGCATGGCATCGGCTCTTGGCTCCCCACACAACTGACGGCCAACTCTCACTTTCAGCTTCACCAAAAACAATGCGTGAGCTGAACTATTTAAATAACATAATTTAAGTAATTTGAGACATTTTGCACTTTATCTTCAAAATGTCTTTTCTAACTCATTAATGTACACATAAACAAAAACATTAAGCACAAATTGGATCCGATCAGACGATGCTTGCCACCAGGTAGACCAAATCCCAGAGGTGCCGTTACATCTTCCCACTTCCCACTGTGAGCAGCAGACTCCCGTTCCTGTTCCTCAACACCCGCTCGCTGCCTCTTTGCTCTAATCACAGCGAGAGAAGCACAGGCAAAGAAAAAAATGCCTGGAGCCATGCAGCGTGTGTGTGTGCCACCATCTCCCACATTCACACTGTGGAAACACCCACCCGTTGAATCTCGCACACACAAACGCTCATCATTCTGTGTGTGCAGCTACAATGCGTGAGGGGGATGGATCTGTGGAGCGGCTTAATGTCAGCGAAGTAACAGGAGAGGTGACAGACTGCTGGGTGTGTGAGAGTGTTTACCTGTTTAGTCATGGAGTCTATAAGTCGGACGTAGAAGTCCTGCTCTGTTCTGATGCCTGCCAGGAAGCAGAGGAGGAGAGAGAACATAGATCAGAAAGTTTACATCGATTTTAAATAAAAGCATGTCCATTAGATAAATATTAAAATTAAATAAATAGTAACAGAAATGTTTTTCCCCAACAGTTTGTTTCATTTACAAGTAATTGTGTAAATTATGTATTTTCTCCCTCAAAAGGAACTAGGCTGCAACAATGAACTATGAATAACCTTGTTTTATTACAAAAAGTCTGTCTCCATTAAAACATACATGTTTTGGCACCTTAAAATTAATTCATATTTTACAAACATTTACTGAAACAAAAATTTTAGAAAAATCTAACCTTTCTTTTTTTTTTGAGGAAAAAAAATTCAGAGGAGAAAAAAGTCCTATGTTTAGAACTTTTTTAAAAATAAATTCAGCAGTTACCGGTGTGTTTCATTAGTTTCTAAAGACCGATCCTCCCAGTCAAACAGTCTTAGTCAGTTCCACATGGTCAGAGCATTAAAAGAGGGGGACTTTGACTATTCACATTCGGATAATGTCTAGATCATCCAAAGTCATGGGTGTGCTCTCGTCTCTTCAGGTCAGTCATGATATTTTTGATTAGATTTAGGTTTGAGCCATGCCAGAACGTGCTCTTGGTTATTAGTGAATCATTTGTGTTCTGATTACCTTATACATTTTAGATCATTATCCTGCTGCAAAACCAGAAGATGTCCCATTCCTTTTTTTATTGAAAATGTTCTGGTGTTTCAAAGATTTTATGTACTCTAACAGGGCTTTTGAAAAAAGGGGCCCACAGCATCACAAATCCTCCATCATACCTAACAGTGGATATCAGATGCTTTTTAACTGTTCATCCTTTTTTTTTCTCCAAGTCACACAACAAATATTCCACAAACTTGGAATGTTTGTTGCTGAAAAGCTCAGTTTTATTTCCATCTAATAACCATTCAGTTCGATTTGAAGTTCCTCTAGCAAACTCTACATTTGTGATGGTAGGGCAGCATCCCTCCAAAACCACCTGTTGGCATCTAACCAGCAGCTAATGGTTGCTATGGAGACTCGTTGGCCCCAAGACGCCACTTCTTGCTGCAAATCTCTAACAGGGAGTTTTGGAGATTTTTTTTCTATTCTCCTTGTGAAACTACATGGTGTGATGGACCTCTGTCACATCACATCTGTTCCAGGTAAGCAACTTATGGATCACTGATTAGTAGTTTGATAGATAAAAAAATAAGATAAAGTAAACAGACAAAGCAATATTTAAAAGCTCTTTGTACAGCTCATCAGTTGCTTTCTATCTCATTAAACTACACTTTAAATTGTATCGTCACTATTAAAATACAATTTATTAAAATAAAATTCATTCATTCTAAAAATTTTCCAGTGCTTCTGTTGTATATATTTTATTACAAAAGTTACCATTAATTGGGCCACTGGTGCATTTAGTAAAAACAATTCTTTCTCAACACATCATTTTCCCCCTTAAAAGGATGTACTCAAATTATGGTTTGGATTATTATTTTTACTTTATTTTATGTGTGAGAATATTAGATCAGTTAATAAAATTAGCAGTAGATGTTTTTGAGGTCCTTTCAGAAGGATTCCAGTAAACGGAGACTCAGTCAGACTAGTCTGGTTCAGCTCTCAACTTCCAACATTTTGGCCCATAAATCTTCACATCACTCTGTAAATGCATAAAAATATCAAACAATGAACAACAGAGATAAAATAGCAGACAACTACTTCTTAATATCTGAGCTCAAGCTGTCAACAAGTGCAGGCCTCACATTGTAGCCGTGCTTTTGTTACAGTGTGAAATAGTCCTACTGGAACTCAAACACGGCTCCAAACTGGAAAGCCTAATTTAGGGACAGTGACAGTGATAAAGCCACAAAGCTGCTCCAAATCGCCCGCAACAGCTGCACTGAAATTTGACTAATAGGTCTCATGAAACTCCTGAAACTCTGCTGAGTCTGTGGGGCAGAAACAAGCGGTGGCCGCCTGATGCTCCTCTGCAACGTTTCCTCCCGGAATGTGGAAACGGGTTAAATCAACGCCTGTGTGACCATTTGATAAAAGCAGGCTGTGATGCTGATCTGCTCAAACTGATCGAAAATAATGCGACCACTCACCGTTACTGTAGAGAAGCTGAAGTCGGTAATGAATCCCGTTATTGGTCTTCTCCCCGCTCGACTCCTTAAACACACACACAACAAACTCTTAAGTTGCTACTGAGATTTAGAGCGCTTTTATTTAAAAAAAAGAAGAAGAAGAAGAAGCTTTGCGCATAGGAAAGACCAGACCGAGGGAGTTCAGCCATATATATTAAATAACAGAGTGAATTATGTTCACTGTTGATGTATTAAAGGAGCGCAGCCTTGTAATTTAGCTCACTGTGTTATTGTGGATTTTTAATTCCTCTGTAATTACCGGTTATGTTTGGAGGGGGGGGGGACAATAAATCCGACACTTGGTTCGCCCGCTGCATTGCGATGGCATAATTGATGAGGTGCTCGCTGCGCTCTTGTTTATATAAAACAAGTGGTTATGTTCAACAGAACCATAAATTAAAAATAATTTAAAACGAACACTGAGTTGGAAATTTAATGGAAACGTTCAAGAATCTTTTTTGTTTTTGTTTTTACAACGTGATTGTGTAATTTATTTCGGCCTTTTTCAAAATTAAATTCTGATTATTATCGTTGTTAATAATAATAATAGCAATAATAATAATAATAATAATAATAATAATAATAATAATAATAATAATAATAATAATAATAATAATAATCCTTAAATTCTTAAGCTGAAATAAATCAGGCCTGTGGGAAATCTAAACCATGTTTCATTTGATGCGACAGATTTCCCGAGTGCTGCCACTCACCTTCTCTTTCTCGATGAAGTCTACGAAGTTGGTCCTCTCGATCTCCACCGGCTGGCCCTGTCGGTCGTACAGAGCCAGGACGAAGTGGAAGAAGTTGGACTTCCGCAGGTTGGAGGGCGGCTGCTTCTCAAAGTGAGCCCGGGCCAGACCCACTCCACTGCGGACACACAGGCAAGACAGAGGCGGGCGTTTGGTTTCGTTTGGTTGTTTTCCTTTTTAATGGCTAAAAAGATTACCGTGCAAAAGAAGAAAAAAAATTGCAAAAGAAAAAAAAAGAAGACAAAAATAATAGCAATAAATAAGAAACACCAAAAAAAAAAAGAAGCTCCAAAGCAGCTGTTGTGCGTTTTAAAAATATATATATATTGCCTAATTACTCACATTAGGCAATATGAGACATAAAGACTGGTCTCATAGGATTATGGGTATTATAATAAATAGCAAATGAAAATCATATATATATATATATATATATA